>LPNX011033268.1:615036-665738 GCA_001517045.1 Pseudotsuga menziesii | reverse complement strand
ACAAGCCGATGAAGATCGTCGTGCCACTCTCCAAAATATCGAAGCTGCCAAAACACGCTCCAAAGCCCATTATGATCAACATGTCCACCCTCGAACTTTCCGCGAAGGGGACCTCGTCCTCGCCTATGACCAAGCCAACGACAAAAAAGGTAAAGGAAAATTCGAGTCCATGTGGCAAGGCCCTTACATTGTGCAAACCTGCCTCGGCAAGGGGGCATACATTTTAGCAGACTTTGAAGGCCGACCCTTCTCCAACCCCAGGAATGGGTTGTATCTTAAACGTTTCTACCCATAACCGAAACCGCGACCTCATTGGTCTGCATTTGTACAGTTTGCTTGCTTTTTGTTTTTCACCTGTTTTTTACCACAATCTCACCTTTATCGCCTTTTTGCATGACCACAGATGGACCCTCTTCCACCTTGTTACATTGGCTTCGCTGATGGTGCCAGCCGCTGGTCTCCCAACCTAGCCTCCGCAGCATGGGTCTTATACTCCCCTTCCAATGAACGCATCCACCTTAACGGAACATGTATCGGCGCTGCTACCAATAATCAGGCGGAGTATGATGCTGTGACCGGTCTCCTAACTGCCGCCCTCCAGATGGGCATAAGTCACCTCCATGTGTTCTTGGACTCCCAGCTACTTGTCTCTCAGCTCAACAACTGCTACCCGGTGCATGATCCCTGCCTATTTCGTAAATTCCTGCGTACAAAACAACTTAGCCGACAGTTTGACTCCATTACATTCACACATGTCCCAAGAGCTTACAACAGTGTCGCAGACCAAATGGCGAACAATATCTTAGACTGGCATATCAATCACGCCATGTAACTCCTCCATCATGCATCGTTACCCCATAACATATCATCCAAATAAACCAAAAAACCAAAAAACACCGCATTGCATCAATATTTGCATACATAAAACATCAACCATCAACCGACATTTGCATCAATAGGGGCATCCATGTGCCTAGTCATACATACATCACATCATTTCATATACAAACAAAAATAGGGGCATCCACGTGCCCAACAACCTAGACTACTTGCATCCACGTGCAGTATCAACATAAAACACAACAAGCGCATCCATGTGCGTACAAATGAGACCATATCACCACAAAATGTGCATCCACGTGCATATATATATACATCATACAAAAAATACATGTTCAGAACTATACATGTTCTGAGTACCCCAGTACTCAGCTATACAAAAGAATATATGTATACATCAATCTAGCCTCAAACACTGCTACAAAAACCCGGGAGAGTCCCCCGCTCTCCCTACGGGGAGTCATATCCTACCTCACTCTCCGTGTCAGCATCCCCTGACTCCTCCGATGAGTCCCTCTCTAGCCTGAGCCTCGATGCCCGTGCTCGTTCCCTCTCCGCTAAGAGAGCCACCCGGAATGCTATCCCTCTGAAATCCCGCGGCGCCCGCCTACAGTCCCGACGCATGTCTCGCGGAAGGTCCTCCCACCCCGCCTCACTCACTCCAGTCAACAGCCGCTCCAGCAGCAGCCATACCGACTCTAGAGCCCCATCTGCATCTCTCCGATGCACCGGACCCCGCCCGGGCAAAGCCGGAACTGCCACTATCCCTCGTCGTGCCACGTGCCCTGGCGGCGGCTGCGGGCCCACATCTGCAAATCGACCACATGTCAGTCAATCTCCATCAAACATACATCATATATAACATAAACAACTACACAAAACAATCAAAAGGACACATACCATTTGGACCCCATATCTGTCCTGCTGGTCGGGGCGCATCTGGATCCCCTCGGTAATCCATGTCCCTGTACGGAAAGTCCTGCAGCATCAGTGGCAGCTGGAGCCACTGCATGTACAACTCATCAGTAAAGTACCGGCCCACGTCGCCACCACCACGGCGGCGCATCATCTCCCCCCATCGAATCATACGAGGCTCCCTCACGCCTCCTGCCCGGACCGGCACCCGTGGCCGCAGTGTAGGAACCCTCTCCATAAAGAAGGCGCATAAGAATGACTCGAAGAAAAACCCCTTGCCAGCTTCCTTCGCCGCGGTCAGCTATCGCTGAACGCAGGTCAGGAACATCTGACCCCATGCAAAATAGGTCCCCCCCAGTGTACGCTCCACCAGCTGCATCTGCCCCCCAGACACCTTCTCAGGTGACTGGGATCCCAAGATCCGCACTATACATGCGGCCGTCGCCCGAACAACCGGCTCCCGGATGTCGCTAGCTCGGAGTGCATTCCGATGCACCCGAGCCTCTCCCCCACAAAACCATACTGCCATGTCCACGATATCAAGATCCGCGGACCCCCGCGGCTGGGTATCTTCCACCCTCCCTAGGCAGGGCAGCCCCGTCAGAAAGTAGACATCAGCAAGGGTGAGGTCCACCCTCTCCCCCTGCACTCGGAACGCCAATGAATCCGGCTCCCAGAAACTCACCAAACGGTTCAGCAGCAGTCCTGCTGACCGAATCATCGGAATCTCCGCAAACTTTAGTAGACCAAATATCCCGAGCATCGAACGCACACGGCGGTCCTCCCGGATAATGTCCACCAGCTCCTCGGGCATCTCCCGCTCTCTCCATACCGTCTGTGGCATCCTGTCAGTCACACAACAAAACCTCATTAGACTCATGCTCAACAAATTGACATGTTTTCCCTTCCCAAACAACTCCAGACACACAAGACAGTCGCGGTTAAGACCGCGGCTGTCCCGCCGACAGTCGCAGTCCAGACCGCGGCTGTCTAGCTGACAGTCGCGGTCCAGCCCGCGGCTGTCAAGCCGACAGTCGCGGTCCAGACCGCGGCTGTCAAGCCGACAGTCGCAGTCCAAGCCGCGGCTGTCAAGCCGACAGTCGTGGTCCAAGCCGCGGCTGTCAAGCCGACAGTCGCGGTCCAAGCCGCGGCTGTCCAGCCGACAGTCACGGTCCAAACCGCGGCTGTCCAGCCGACAGTCGCGGTCCAGACCGTGGCTGTCAAGCCCGACAGTCGCGGTCCAAACTGCGGCTGTCCCGGTCGAAACCCGCGGTCCACCCTTGTGGACCGCACAACGACCCCCCCAGGACCCACAACCCTCCCCCCAACCCAAAAAGAAAACAGGTATGAGTTCAATGGAATACCTGGCTCTCCCGAATCTCGAAATCGCCGGTCAAATCGTCCAGAAATCCCACGTAAGCTCTGGTACTCTCCGCTCGTACGCGCAATGGGAATAGTACAAATGACATGTCATATTGGGCCCACTTACTATTTATAGCCCGTTGACCCTTTCCTTATTTGGCCATTTCGAGCTCATACGGAGTCCTTTTTCCGAACCGTTTCCACCATTGGAACCAGCATGACGAGACCTTCACAATGGTCATTTCATTGCATCATTTTTTCCAAATTATTTTTTGCCCATTTTTCGACCCCAATGGTCGTCTCGGTTTGCGTGCCACTTCGGCCGTTCTCCATTTTTTCACACTGTTTATATCGCCGGATTCATTTTTCTGAGCTCGTGATGATGCTTGAGATCATTTCTCGCTCTCACTTGTCATAATTTGAACAGTGCGTCCCTACCCCTTGCCGCATCACTTTGCGCGCCACATCAGCCATCATCCGATTATTTCAATTATTTTACATGAGCCATTCACTCCTGTCATACTGCAAAGGTCTCATTATTTTGCCCCCATCCATCCACCCGGCAAGGAGATCCACGAGTGTTTCCCCCCTGCCCTCAGCTCTGATCATCATAAATGTCCCCTAATTGAACACTCCCTCCTTGCCTGACCATTCCAAATACAGAGTCTTCTTATTTGCTTTCAGACTCCTTAAAATTGAAAGCAACCATGAGCATGTACTGTCCTGGGCTCGTAAAATCCACATGACAGTACCATTTCATTACTACAGAGTCTTCTTATTTGCTTTCAGACTCCTTAAATATGAAAGCAACCACGAGCATGAACTGTCATGGGCTCGTAAAATCCACATGACAGCACTATTTCATCCATTTAGAGTCTTCTTATTTGCTTTCAGACTCCTTAAAATTGAAAGCAACCACGAGCATGTACTGTCCTGGGCTCGTAAAATCCACATGACAGTACCATTTCTTCCACGAAGAAATACCTCTGCGCCTCTTGGCGCTATGATCAATCCTCTTGGCAGCACCTCCAATCAGGTCGCCTTTGTTCAGAGTATTCTGTAGTCTCCTACCCCGTTACCACAGCTTGAGTCTCCTTCAGCCCAATGAACTGCCCAGATCCCGTACAGCTATGATCCCTTTATCACCAATCAGTTTCATGTGCTGCCCGGTCATCCCCGCCATCATACTCTAAACAAAGGAAGTTTGAGTCCACCCACTCTACTTGCCCAGTTAGTCCCACCAGTTTATCACTCTTACCCTCAGTACTATCACAGTTCGGTTTTGCACCTCGTGCTCCTGTCAAGGAAACATCATTGCCTTGATAGTTGCAGGTCTCCCTCTGTCGACGACAACTCCTCTATTCCAGAGGATAGACCTAGAGGCCCCTGCGCCTTGGACCCATCCCCATCTGTGGTGAGTGCCTACGGACCATTTTGGGAGGAATCATTATTGCCTCTCCGAATGGTTGTTTCTCACATGTTCGATGTCAGCACCTTATTTGCATCGTTGAGAATCGCGCAGGGTATATATATCCATTCCCTTGTTTGTCGAAGACCCCGGATTTCCCCCGACTCTAGCACATTGGTGAGTCACTTCGGAACGCCCAGTTATATGTTCCTGTGGATGTCCGGGCTGCGTTGGCGATTGTATTCGGAAGCCCTTCAGTTCTATGCTTCCTTGAGTACCCAGTTCCGTTCCATATCAGCGTACCATTACGAGTGTGACCCTTGTCACTCTGATCCAGCAGCGCATCAGTTCCTTCAGAACCACATTTAGTAGCCCTGCTGCCATTCCAGTGTATCAGTTTTTCAGCTCAGACATGGTCAGCTCTACAGTATGCTCCAGATTTGTGTCCCCTCTGGACCCTCATGATATGCACAGTGATTATCTACCATAGGTCCTTCATGTTGGGCCTCACACAGTTATTGTTATGTATCTTGATACGAGCATGGGAATTCCCGCCTCGTCCATATATTGAGATTTTTTCCTCATCCAGTATTTGAGGACCATTTTATACTGTTATGTTATATTCTGATACGAGCATGGGAATGCCCGCCTCGTTTATATTATCAGATGATCCCTCATCCATTATTAAGGTTATGTACTTTTCAGTCCTTGCAGGTGGTTCGAGATCGGTGTCCCGGACTTCAGTTGCTTCCTTCTCTTCTCCACACTCCAACACAAACCAAATATGACTCATGATGTCCATCGGCCATACGATGAGCTCCTGCCCTCGCACATCAGGGGGCAATCTGTTAACACCCAAAAATGGTTAACTACCTCATCTACCCCATTACATGGCTCATTTGTCCATTTGCCTCCCATATTTCTCTGAAAATCCCACTAAAAAGCCTCCAAAAGGCCTAAAATGCCTCCAAAAGGCCATAAAACTATCTAAAAAGGCTCCAGAAGGCCTAAAATGCCTCCAAAAGGTCAAAAAACCCCTTTTTCCTCCAAAAATAATCAAAATTCCTCTAAAAATAGCAAAAAATCCCCAAAAGGGAAGAAAAGGAATAAAAATAATGAGGAAAAAGGAGGAAAACCCTAAAAACAGCAAAAACCCTAAACAAGCTGCCCTAAACCACATGGTTTCCAAAAACCATGGGCAAGCACTCCACCACTAAAAAAACTATAAATAAGTGATGGAGACCCCTCATTTCACATCCACAGTCAAAAGCATCCTACCTCTGCCGAAATCATTCTCGAAACCCTAGCTTACCATCAAGCTATTTCCATCATCGAGACCCCTTTTTGGCCCATTTCCACCACCGGAACAGGAAAGGAAGCAGCTCGGAGCTCGGAGCCACCGACATCGGACCAGCGCAATGGACTCCACCAACCTCTTCATCAGAGGTAACATAAATACAAAAAATCATTACACATTTTCTTGTTGTTTTTACTTTCTGTTATTTACTTTTTCTGCTTTAGTTTAGTTTATTTTCATTCACATTATCGAACTGCTACTAAGGAATCCAGATTCCTTAGTAGGTGCTCATTTGCACAAGCTAGGGTGAAAACCCTAGCTACAGTGGTGACCTAATTAAGCAAAAATACACTCGTTGGTGTCCTAATTAAGTAGCAACACCCTGCTAGTGGTCACAGGTAGTAGTAACGGTTTGTTACAACCTTGCTAATGGTCACGGGTAGCAACAATAGTCTGCTACAACCCTCGTTGATGGTCACTATTGGTAGCAACAATAGGTAGCAGGTCACCTACAACAACATCAACAGACCTAGTGGTCATAGGTAGCAACAACAATTTGTTACAACCCTGCTAGTGGTCACGGGTAGCAGTAGTAGTCTGCTACAACCCCCATTGATGGTCACGATTAACAACAACAGCAGTTAGCAGGTCACCTACAGCAGCATCAATAGACTTGGTGGTCACGAGTAGCTACAGTGGACTGCTACAGGTGGTTAGGGTTAGCTGTAGAAGGTTGCTACAAGACTCAACAGTATCTCACACTCCACGTGGCAACAACAAATGATAGCAACACTAATCCTACGAGGGTTACTTTGATTTTGGAAAATTTTTGTACATTCATCTCAGAATTCCGAGATCAGAACCGATTGATTTAGATTTAGATCAATATCAGTTAATCAGGTAAGCTTTGTAGAGAATGCATGCTAATTGCTTGAAGGAATGCTTGGATTTGTTTTTGAATAATGTGTAAATCTGGCTTTGGTGGGAGTGCTTAAAAACCCTAAACTTCTTGTGAAATGGTAGGTTGGGCTAATAAAAAACCCCAACCTTGAATTTGCATTCTTTGGACCATGCTCTTATCGATATTTTACACACTTTACTATGGGCATGTGAACTGTTAGGTACATGGCATCAATTGGGCATGTGAATTGTAACCACATCTTTTATAGCAGATGTCTTGTCCTTCTGGGTGATTTCTTTGGTATAAGAATACTTCAAATTTTGTTGGTATATTTGGAGCTTTAGATAAATGAAGTGCCACCTGAACAAATATTGTTTGAACTTTTCTATATCATATGTTGGCCAACTTCTCCTTATCATAGATTCATAATTACCAATCAAATTTTTTCTTTCAAAGAAACAAGATGTTGATTTTGCATGAGAACATCCCCTCTGTTGGTGCCTGAAGCATCACATTCCACTTAAAAGAGCTGTGATATATGCTCAAATAATTGTTGGATGTAACCTTCTTCATGTGTTCTAATGTGTCTTCTATTGCTTTTGGCATTTTAGTTGATCCTTGTTTGTAAGATCAGCGAAGAGTCTCACCAGGCTCCCAAATCTTGGATAGATCCCCTGTAGAAGTTGCACAACATCCGGAATCCCCTCAACTAGCTCACATTCTTTGGAGTGGGCCACTCAAGAATTTCTTGAGTGATATTAAAATTATTCCTATTTCCTTGAGCATTCTGGCTATCACAAGATGCAACATAGAAAATCGTAAAAGCAATTCCATAGAGAAATAAATTTAGTAACATATACTATTTAGTTTGCAGAAACCGCTTCTAGATCATTTTGTACATGATAAAAATTTTACTTGAGAATTATTTTTCACCTTATTTTATATATATATTTTCACATACAGTTTATACATAAATGGCAGTTATGGGAATGCAAATGTTTTTTTTATTATTATCAAAATTTAAGACCCAATCTAAACCACCATAAAGAATTAAGAAATGGTAGTTAACATTCAGGGCTGGCTTCTTGAATAGTTCATAAATTGCCAGCTTAAAATGGATAGTAAACTCCCAGATAACTTGAAATGGCCATTAATTTCCACCCTATAAACATCCTTGAAACTGGCAATACCACAGTGAATTGAAAGGACTGCTGAATAATATAAATATATTTAGTGGACATATATATCCTGCCAAGAAAGAATGTTCAAACCAATGTTATCGAAACCGGACCAGTCATCGAACCAGCGAAACCCAAAATGTGAACCGGACCGGAAACCAGCAAAAAACCGGCTAAAAAACCGGTTGACTAAAAAATACATAAAATATTCATATTTTGTAAAAAACATATATAACAATAGAACAATGGAACAATGGACAACAACCAATCCAAAGATAACCTTTCAAAACAATAATGGTGATTCCTTAGCCAAAACCCAATGACATTCAAAGGATGATTCTCACTCCAATAATATAGTTTATGTTTAGGATATTCACGGCAATTAACCCATTGGATTTTAAGTCTGAGAATTAGCTTCTGAAATACATGCCAGCAAATAACCAAAAGCATTTTTCTTTTTTTCCATGGACAACCTTCCTAATATTTCCAATATTCTCTAATCCTTCTCTACTTTCATCAGGGATGAAGATTTCACAATAGTGGACAACAACCTGTCCAAAGGTAACCTTTCAAAAACAATAACAGTGATTCCTTGACCAAAAGCCAATGATAATTCATCTGTTAAAAGCATAGGTAGATGTTTGAATGGAGTTAAATTATTTCAATATTAAAGAAAAGGATGAGGTTAATATACAAGCCGATGCTAACAAGAATAATATGCGAGCAAGTAAGAAAACCAAATACTTAGAATTAAAAAATCAAATATGGCATCATCCAAATATGGATTACCATAAATTCCATTCTTTTTGAATATTGAAGCATTCCTACTTTCCAAATCTCTACTCAAGTTAACAAACTACATCATTGTCACGCTCTACTTGTTAACAAACTGCCTTTTGTAACTCTTTCCTATATGGTATCAATGCAAACATGGCTCTAATATGTACATGGATCAGACCTCATCCCTTTGGAAGGTTGATGGTCCCCATCAAATTACCTTTATGACTGGATTTGGATTTCCTAGGTATTTTTTGGACTGTTTTACAACTCAGCTTGCAAATTTGGAATCAGTTCTTCTACAACAGGTATAAGAGGCTCTTCCCCATAATGTCAAACCATTGAAAATCTTTGAGACTAGTAGATCACTTAACCAATGACATCAACAATGGATCTATTGGGATATTGATCATGCAACCACAATTCCTGAGAATTCCCTAAATCTTTTGACACAAAAACAGTCTGCATTATAGAGATGTGAAAAGAGAAGCTGAATATGTCTTTTCCAGAGTTCATAACAGAGGTATGTTGCAGACTTGAAGAAGTTTAAAGCCGGTAGTCAAAGGCTTACAGATTGTCTTTGTTTTTATGGTGTTTCCTATTTGTCTCTTATCTACGTGACATGTAAGAGAAGCTATTGTCATAGCTATGGGATCCATGTCAAATTTAGTAATGATTGGAATCACCACCTTTGGCCCATTTGCAGAGGTAGAAGAGTTTTCATGTGAAGAAACATCTAAATGAGTTCTAGATTCCACATCAAACTAAACAGGATTTTAAGTCATCGACTTGGTACCAACAACATGAAAATAAGAGTCTTTGTGTGAGGAACATTCTCCACTTTATGTAAACGAATTTATTTCAAAGAAATCAAAAATGCTAAAGGATGCCTTGAAACACCTACCAATACATATTACTGTAATGAAGATTCCTAGAAACAAGGCACAACTTGCTTTAGATGTGTCATGATTTATGCTTGCAAAAACAACAATAGAGTAGAGGATTTAGAAAGAATGAAAGTAGACTAGCAACAAGATTAAAGATTCATTATACAACAGAGAAAACATCCAAGAAAGAAAAATTATTCCATGAGAGAATGACTGTACAAAGCACAATTACATATCATTACACTCTGCCTTGTGCATTGGCATTAGTGGCTAATTATAGTCTCAGTCCAGGTCTGCATCCTACTATGATTGAATCCTTGCTTCTTTCTTTTCTATGTTTTCCTCACTTGCTCTTTATTTTTGTCCCAAGTGAACTGAGAGCACAAAAACAAGAAAAGCTAAAGCTTAGAAGAAACTTCCTAAAACTTTATTTTGTAACTCTTGCCTATATGGTATCAATGTCAACATGGATCTAATATGTACATGGATAAGACCTCATTCTTTTGGAAGTTTGATGGTCCCCATCAAATTACCTTTATGACTAGATTTGGACTTCCTAGGTATTGTTGGACTATTTTATAACTCATATTGCAAATTTGGAATCAGTTCTTCTACAACAGGTATAAGAGGCTCTTCCTCATAATGTCAAACCATTGAAAATCTATGACACTGGAATTTCCTCTAATTGGGAGCTTTATGGCCTAGAATATTGGCAATGGATCACAAGTAAGGATAGGGGTATATGCTACAGTGGCCTGTAATAATGTTGTTTTTGTTCCAGAAGAGTTAATTTAGTGCTTTCAAGGTATTGGTAAATTCACATTGAATCAATTTGGGAACCCTATTACCACTTCAATGGTCAGTCATCGAAGTTCACATGGATATTGTTGGACAGTGAGAGAGTGCATGGACATGCTAATTAATTATCTCTTTCAACCTGAACAAAGTATACTCCAATGTAAATCCAATGAATATAGTGAGGCCAAGCTCCTTCTCATGATTTTTGCAGTGACATGTCATATGTTTTAGACAGTCACAACCTTCTTCTTTTTTGGTTTTATTATGTAAGAAATAAGTGGGAAAATTTCAATCAAAATGGTTTAAAAGATATCAGCTCATCCCTATAAAAATTGGTTCAATATATTTTGTCGAATATAAAGTTATGTAAATTGGTTCAATATATTTTTGTAGAATGTAAAGTTATGTAAGGTTCATAGCTGTCTGTTTGGACTGGTCTTTAACATAGACATGCGATGTAACTTGTAATGATACGTAGGATATTAGAATTAGGTCCTAACATATTTTATGGAAATAAGGATGGCTATCAACTCAAGACTTAGGTTTTTTGGTGGATTATTATCACTCTTGGGAAAATTTTGTATCAAAATTGCAGAGAGTGTACACCAGATTAAGAGATTCATCTATGGATCCTATGGCTGATCATTTTAGTTCATTTATTTGTATGATTAACTATGCCTCAATCTGAGATGAGAAAATTTAATATAATTATTGACAAGAATAAGCATTCTATATAGAGCTATCACTTATATGTTACAAAGCCAAAGATTCTCATGATGTTGCAGAATGTATATAATTTCATACGAAGTTCAACCTCATAAGCGAACTGAAAACCCAAAACCCTTGATCAAATTGATTATATTCTCTTTGTAGATAGATAGATATTGTGGATGTTAGAAATAGAGGAAACATAGCAAAACTTATTTGGGTTTTGATGAGGATAATGAGCTGGTGGATTCTGTGTGACAGTGGCTAATGTGATGTTATGGAGGCGAAGAAATGCATCGGTAGGAATCCTTGTTGGTGCTACTGTGGAATGGATTTTATTTGAGAAATCTGGATACATTCGACTACCACTTATAGCCAATGTGCTTCTCCTTTTGGTCTCCATCTTGTTTGTTTGGGAAACTGCGGTAACTCTCATACATAGGTGAAAATTTATGACCTAAGGTTTTCATCAATCCCTTTTTGTGAATATCACTACATGGGTGTGAGAGGTTTAGTCTAGAAGTTAGTAGGTCACATTTGTCAACCTTCATATTATTTGAATGCCATTTTTAATGGATTCATGATTTTTTCCGACAATATAGGTCCCATTATCAATAATGGGATGTATCATGATACCTTGAATCAAGCCTTGATAAAATTTTATTTCAGTCCATGACAGCTTAGGGTAATGAAAACATGGTAGATTAGATTGAAGTGTATAAATTTTATTACATAAATGCAGGCCTCCCCCTCTCATTCCTAAATTAGAATTATCAGAAGGTATGGTAAATGGCATAGCTGCATCAATACGATCCTGGATTAATTTTCTACTTACGGTAGCACATGATATTGCCATTGGAAAATATCCTGTTATCTCCCAAAATGACCACCGTTGTTTTTCTAATTTTGAAGAGATAAAAACGAGTCAAAAAATTAATTTCAATTTTTTTTAGAGTAGATTAGACGCTCTATTTCTGAGATGTAAAATTGGAAAAATCATTTATCTAAGTCTTAGTCCTCAAAATGCAAAATCTCAGCTTTCGGCAGCTAAGCTTGTCTATGGAAGTCTAATTAACTGCCGAAACAGGTCGTTTTCGGCAGCTAAGGCAGTCTGTGAAAAATGATCTTAACTGCCGAAACTTGTAGAATTTCAGAAAAACTGGATTTAGAGCTTGGGAAGGCAGTCGAAATCGCTCAGCAAGATCATGTGTCGGAAATTGTTTTGCAAACTTGTTACAGGGCAGCAAGCTAGTGTTTTCGCTCAGATTTGACTTTTTCTCAACCAAATCTCTTGAAGTTGGTTTCTAATGATGTATAATAATTAAATACATCAGGTTTAAGACTTTATCTTGATGTATTTGATGGTTAAGAAGGTTGAAAAGTGAAAATAGTGGACTAGTTAATGAGCAGAAATACTGTATTTTTGCCAGAAGAGGCAAATTCGAATTTCTCATGATGATTCATCATCCTTGGAAGGTTTTCTACACCTGTCAAAGAGTTTGGAGGATATGAAGGCTGTCAAAATAGATTTTGACTCATTGGATAGGATCTTTTTCCTATTTTTCTTTGACTTTCCAATTTTAGCATTCTAGATCCACTTTTATAGGATCTCATCCTACACTTGTTGGTTTGACTATTTTTGGCAAATTTGATCCATTCTTTATGGATCTAGATTTGATCTTGTAAGGCTATAAAGCCAAAGACATTTGGAGAACAAAGGGATCAAGCTTGGTGACAATTTGGCCTATGTACTTGATTGCTTATCTTAATACAAATCACAGTCTTCTTTTGCTACTGTTATCAGACTTTTTCATGTATTTCATATCTCTGTAGTTTGATTATTCGTCTTAGATACTAAGAACTGTACCTTCTTATGTGGCTCATGAATATCAGATGATTCCTTATTGTTTAGTATGACCCTGCATTCCTAATGTACTTGGTTATCTATGACCCTGCATTCCATGTACTTGGTTATCTAAATAGTATTCTTCATACCTTTTCCTGTTATATTGTATCTGATTGACAGTTTCTAAAAGCACTGGTTCATTAAGATATTCTGATAAGTTAATCTCTTCATTGTGCTTTCTTAGTATCCCATTGATCCACCTATTGATCCATTCATTTCTTAAGTTACCAAGCACCTTTGGTCTACAACCACAAAGGGTTTCTTAGAGTGATAACATATCCCAAGCTCTTCCTCAAGGTGATGAAGAGATTTTGTCTTATGAATTGTACATCTATCCTTGCAAATTTCCTTATAATCTGAGTTGTGTTCCTTGTCTTTTTAGGTGGCTCTATGTCTGTGGCTCATCTCCACTATTGGGGGTTGGTTAGACTTCCTCATACTTGGGTACACGAGTAAGTAATCATTTTCTCTCTTATAGGTCTCTAGAATTTTCTTTCATTCAACATTATTTAGTCCAAGGTTTGTGTTTGAGTAGTATTATAGTTCACTTGTAGAATTTGAGAATTGGGGTTTGTTAAGGATTTCCTTTCAATCTTTTCTTGGAGCATTGTTTTCTGAAGTACCAAATATATTTTCAGAATGGATTATTTGTGTGTTATTAGCAATATGCCCAAACATTTCCCCAATGGAAAGAAGATGCAGTAAATTATTTTGTGTTCATTACAGTTGGGGTAAGGTCTATTGCTGTGAGATAAACTTTTCCTATTCATTTGAATAGGTGAACCTGTCCTGAGTTTCTTAACAAAGCCGATTTTCAGGCCAATGAGATCAGTTGTAAAGCTGTGGAAGTTGGATTGCTACTTATAGAAGTTGCAACATATGTTTTGAGTTTTAACTTGTTTAGGGTTGGGAATCTCAGGGAGTTTTCCAATTCTTGTCATTTTTCCCAATTGTGACTTCTATGTAATAGCATCCTGTATGAAATATGTTGACCCTGGCCAGTGTGATGCTCTACCACTAAGCTAAATGCCCCTTTTATGACAAGAACGATGAGCATCCTTACCAGTTCAATATCAAGGTTTGTATTGCTACCTCCAACAAAATACTGCTGGACAATTTAGTGTGTTGGTTTCATGTGACATCTATTACCCTTTTAGAAAACTGAGTTGTTTATGCTTATGAAGTTATACAATTTTCAAAGTTGGAGGTTATTTGTCTTCTTTACGATGTTGTTTTGATTTAGAAATATTATGGATTCTTCTTTTGTTGATGTGTTTAAAAGATCTTTTGTGAATGATGATAATATGAAGTATATTGTTTTGCAAATGATTAATTTCTTGGAAGATTGGTATATCAGAACCACTTCATGAATATATTATTTATTTTGAATAAAATACTTCTTTCTATTAATATACAAAATGGTACTTTCATTTAGATACAAAGGCGGTCGTGATTACAACCACCACAATGTGTGTCTAATTGGAAAAAAGCTTGTTCAATCATACTTCGCCATACAGGGCATAAATAATAAAGTGTTTTTTAGGGCCATAACTCCCACAACACACATGCATAAATAAACAAAGCAAAAAGGCTAGTTCTCCAAAGTGAGATGTGATATCAAGTATATGTTTGAATCCTACCTACCTTAGGGGTGGGGTCTTTGTCTGGAAGAAAAGGAAATCAGGGGAGAGTTAAGGCAGGGAGCTCTTTTGTGACAAGGAGGGATTATGTTTTTTCCTCTCCTTGGGAATTGGGTTCACCAGCTCATATTTTTTTTGAGGCGTCAGAAACTCCCAAAGCTTTATAATTCAGGTAAATCTATTGGTGTCAAGTCCTTGCAATGTATTTACTATTAAGAGATTCAGTGGTGATAATAGGGTTGACAAATAATAATTATAAAGGAAATTAATTCAAATTATGCAAGATCCTTGACATGGTTAATGTTTTAAACAGATCAAGGACAATATTGTCTAAATTAGTTGCTAGATATGATAATAATAATGTACATTTATGGACTTTCTTGCACATAAATAATATATTTTAGGCACATGATTTTAGTTTGAGTACCAGTCATTATTCAGTTATCAGAGTACTTCTGGGAGGAGAGGATTGTGCTGCCCTCTTCTCTAATAGTCACAAATTCAAGGAGCAGCAACAGGAGAGGAGGAAAATTGTTTGCTGAAGAAGAGGGCTGAATTTTTATGTCCAATTTATACCAATTAGAGGACAGTTCTTTGATGTCCAGAATTTCAGGTAAATCTATTTAATTTTCCAAGCCCTAATTTTGTTGTTGTTTTCCAGCATGTCTTTTAATCTAGATAGGCCTGACCAGACCAATTGTGTGTAAGGGTTTTAGAGTTGAAGCTAAGAAGATGGAATCACAAACCATGTTAATGACTGAAGGCCTAAATTAATTGGAAACAATTATCTTGTATTGAAATCCATAATAACAACCCTGTTTAAATTTATGAAAATATGGGAGATAGTATCCTACAAAGGGACAAGACCGGATAACACAGGTACTGCAAGTCAAGCTGTGACGTCCCCAACCCTTCGACCGGCAAAGAGGACGCTACCAAGACATTAACCATTCGGGCAAACTGCCCCATGAACATGGACATATATAAAACCGAAATGCTTGAACATAAAACATGCTAAGATGCATAATCATTCACATACACAGTGGAATCAAACATTCATTCATTCATTCCACATGTTCATCACAATTTATTAACAGTAAATATAATTACAGAAGTAGAATAGAAAAGAATACTTATCTTATGAAAACTGTTCCGCAACCAGCTACGTCGCTGTAACATTCCACCCAACCATAGCCCAGCGTGCTCCTTAATCTCTTAGCAACACTACCACCCCCGAGCCAGGCATGATTCCCCAAGGAATAAGGAACTAGCAGGCTTACACATAGCCAAGGATAATAAAACATGCCAAGCCAACACAGTTGGGTTTATCAGACAAACAATGGATCAGCCAAGCCAACATAGTTGGGTTTATCAGGCCATCTAGGAGCTGGGAAAGGATAAATGCTAAGTTGGTGAGATCATTACAGAGCTAGGGACACCTACAAAAAAACTAGCCTAACTTCTAAAACACCCACACACACCCAACACAAGGAATCAGTCCCTTCTCTGTTGCACATTCCTTTAGGCCCTGACTTCCCTTCCAGTGCTATTCAGGGGTTGTGGAGAAGGAATAAAGCCTCTAGCTCTATCTGTGTGGTTCCCGAATGCACCAGGTTTATTAAGAAAACCAAGCCCTCATCCCTACTCCAACACGTCCGGAGACCAACCACTGCATACACGCAGTCAAATAAGCGATTCACAGCTTGGATAGTGAAAAAAAATTCCTGAGCTGTTCTTGGCCCTATCGTGGCCAAAACGACTCCAAAACAACCTACAACATCCCCAAAATGTAAAGGCAGACACAGCCAACCAACGTGGGGAAACAAGAGCCTGTTCTCAACAATGAAATCACTGAGGAAACTTACACAGTACGAAGATGGAAGAGAAAAGTCGGGTTCGCAGCTGGGAAGGGGAAAAACATATACACAAGCCACAAATTGGTAAGGAAAACATACACACAGCAGAAAAAATGTGAATGGCCCTTCATAGGGAAATCGTGGGTGAAAGAACATGGCTCCCAGCTCGCTGCGTGAGTAAAAACCAGGAAGAATCCTATGCGTGAGACACCGAACATTTTTCCTTGCATGAAAATGAGCGACAATGCAGAATGGCGAGTCGAAAGTGCGTAGTGTTTTTAGTACCATCGTGGAGAGAGTGGAAATGATGGGCATAGTCGTTTCTTCTGCCCAATGTGAGGTTTGATTCGCTGGTGGAGTGTGCATGTGGGAAAGGACTGACAATCCTGCCGCACTCCACTCCCCAACAAAACTAACTGCCTCAACTACTATGCAGAGCATTAAAGTGGTAGTTGGATAAGACAAGGGAAGATGAGCAAGTCAAACAGGGTGGTGACACATGGATTTTCCCTCATGGCTCAAGGTTTGACATCCCCCCCCCCCCCTTATCCTTGTGAGAATCACTTCTCAATTTAGTTTCCGCGAACATAGCTGGTTAGGTTATTTAATTAAAGTGCATGTTTACATGATGCCACAATTTAATATATGATGTATGTCCCGATATACCATCGGTGACAATTCCAAATCTGAAACATAACATATCCAAATCGATGGTGGGCCTTGGCCTTTAGCTCCGCACCATAATTATTTACAATACATACATCATATACATTAATGTAAATGGGGTCAAAACCGGTGTGTTACACATGCTAAATATGATGAAGAGTTGTGAAGGGATTTGGCTAATATTGATGTTAGTTTCTGATGAGATTGAGACTATAGAAATTGCATGAATATGTCAATGAAACAAATATTTTACATCTTAAAAAAAATCTTTTGTCATTGAAGTTGCTGGAAGGAGGTTCCATGGCAGATCTTAAGAAGTCATTGGCTTATAGCAAGTGAGACTCTTGCAAAAAAAGTGTTCAAATCAATTACTTTTAATAACTTACTGAAGTCCTTTACTGCAATTGTGGACATGTTAAATATTGCTCCAAAAGCATGGAATTTAATCAAGTACAACTCTTGCAAGAGGATAAGTGAGAAAATATCAATAAGATTCCAAGGATGATGACGAAGCATTTGTGGTAAATTTAAAAGGAAAATGTTATTTGTCACTATTCTTCTACGATCTAGGAACTCCCTTTAATGCACTAATCGAGAACGTCTAATTTATTTTTCCATGCTTTTCCTTTTCTGACCAAACTGCTTTTCACTCATGGTCTACTCTGAAATAATGACTGTATCTGGTGATTGTACCCTAGTTTCTTCAAGATAAAAAGAAAATTTCAAAATATTGTCTCCATCATTATGAATATTTCTTTCACTCTCTCACGACCTTTTAAAATCTATTTTTGTTGTCTTCAACTCTAACTCAGTTATTAAAGATACTGCACCAGAAACATCAGACCTCAAATGGTTATCAAAATGGCTTATAGGCATTGCACCAGCAACATTAGACCTCAAATGGTCCTCAAAATGGCTTGTAGGCTTCTTTATCTTTAGTATGGACCTCATATTGTCGGATTTAGATGTTGATAATGAACTGTGCTTTTTAAACCCAACCTGAACTGAATTGGGCATCTTCTTGTATTTTTTATCAGACGATATCAAGGATGTAGTAGGATTTTTCTTATTCTCACCTACCCCACGCGTATTTTGCCAGTTTTCATGTCTATGTACTTTCCTCTTAATATCATGTTTCTTGGTAAAAGTCTCATAATGCACGTACTAGTAGGTAACCGGATTATGTGGCCAAGGGTATGGTCTACCCTCCTTGGTTAGTGCCTTAAACATTCAGACCGAGCATGATTGGGTGGCCTTATAGTATATAGCGAGTTGTGACATTTGACACTCCTTGCGAGGTGACTTTTTGCCTATCTGTCTTATTCACACATTTGTAAAGTTTTCTTTGAACAACTCTAAAAATGACACTTATGTTGCTAGATTTCCATCATGGTGTAATGATCTAACACACATAAGCTCTCTTATAGTGCCATGTTGTTAGAATGAAAGCTAACTCCAGCTAAATGTCCATCATGGTGTAATGTATTTGATGACAATGTGGTTGTGTTAGATGGAAAACAACCTTATGAAAGCTAATAAACAGTAGCTTTACTCAACATGCAATGTTTTAAGAACGAAAGCTAACTCTAGCTAGATTTCCATCATGGTGCATTGTGATTGATGCCAATGTGGCTGTGAGATGGAAAACTACACTATGAAAACTTACACACATTATATTTTACTCACCGTGCAATGATTTAAGGATGAAAGTTAACTCTAGCTAGATTTCTAACACAGTGCAATGTAATTGATGACAACGTGGTTATGATACATGTAAAACCACCTTATGAAAGCTAACACACATTAGCTTTCATTCACCGCGCCATGTTGTTAAAATGAAAGCTAAATCCAGTTAGATTTCCATCATGGTGTAATGAGCTAACACACATATAGTGCCATGTTGTTACAAGGAAACCTAACTTCAGCTAGATTTCCATCATGTTGTAATGTATTTGATAACAATGTGGCTATGTTAGATGAAAAACTACCTTATGAAAGCTAATAGACATTAGCTTAACTCACCGCGCAATGTTTTAAGAACAAAATCTAACTCTAGCTAGTTTTCCATCACGGTGCATTGTGATTGATGACAATGTGGTTGTGCTAGATGAAAAAATACACTATGAAAACTTACACACATTAGATTTCACTCACCATGCAACAATTTAAGGATGAAAGCTAAATCCAGTTAGATTTCCAATACGATGCAATGTGATTGATGACAATGTGGTTGTGTTAAATGAAAAACTATCTTATGAAAGCTAACACACATTAGCTTTCACTCATCGTGCCATCTTATTAAAATGAAAGATAGCTTCAGTTAGATTCCCATCATGGTGTAATGATTTAACACATAAGCTTTCCCTTATAGTTCCATGTTGTTAGAAGAAAATTTAACTTCGGTGAAATTTTAATCATGCTGTAATGTATTTGATAACAATGTGGCTATGTTAGATGTAAAACTACCTTATGAAAGCTAACAGACATTAGCTTTACTCACCGTGCAATGTTTTAAGAACGAAATGTAACTCTACCTAGATTTCTTTTTGGTGCATTGTGATTGATGACAATTTGGTTGTGCTAGATGGAAAACTACATTATGAAAGCTAACACACATTAGATTTCACTTACCATGCAATGACTTAAGGACGAAAACTAACTCTAACTAGATTTTCATCATGATGCAATGTCATCGATGATGATGTGGTTGTGTTAGATGGAAAACTACCTCATGAAAGCTAACACACATTAGATTTCACTCATTGTGCCATGTTGTTAGAAGGAAAGCTAACTCTTGCAAGATTTTCATCATGATGTAATGAGCTAACACACATAAGCTTTAACTTATCGTGCATGTTGTTAAAAGGAAAGCTAACTCCAACTAGATTTGCATCATGGTGTAATGTATTTGATGACAATGTGACTGTGTTAGATGGAAAACTACTTTATGAAAACTAACAGACAGTAGCTTTTATTCACAGTGCAATGCTTTAAGAATGAAAGCTAACTCCAACTAGATTTCCATCATGGTGCATTGTGATTGATGGCAATGTGGTTGTGCTAGCTCTAGTGTTTGTGTAATGAGCTAACACACAAGATTTCCCTTATAGTTCCATGTTGTTAGAAGGAAATCTAACTCCAGCTAGATTTTCATCATGATGTAATGTATTTGACAACAATGTGTTTGTGTTAGGCGAAAAACTACCTTATGAAAGCTAAGAGACATTAACTTTACTCACCATGCAATGTTTTAAGAACAAAAGATATCTATAGATAGATTTCCATCATGGTGCATTGTGATTGATGACAATGTGGTTATGCTAGATGAAAAACTATATTATGAATGCTCACACATTAGATTTCTTTCACCATGCAATGATTTCAGGACGAAAGATAAATCCAGCTAGATTTCTAGGACAGTGCAATGTGATCAATGACGATGTGGTTGTGTTAGATGGAAAACTACCTTATGAAAGCTAACACACATTAGCTTTCACTCAGTGTGCCATGTAGTTTGAAGAAAAGATAACTCCGACTAGATTTTCATCATGGTGTAATGAGCTAACACACATAAGCTTTCACTCATTGTGCCATGTTGTTAGAAGGAAAGCTAACTCCAGCTAGATTTACATCATGGTGTAATGTATTTTATGACAATGTGGCTGTTTTAGATGGAAAATTACCTTACGAAGGCTAACACACATTAACTATTACTCATCGTGCAACGTTTTAAGAAGGAAACTAACTCTAGCTATATTTCCAACATGGTGCATTTTGATTGATGACAATGTGGTTGTGCCAAATGGAAAACTACATTATGAAAGCTAACACATATTATATTTCACTCACCGTGCAATGACTTAAGGTTGAAAGCTAGCTCCAGCTAGATTTCAATCACAGCGCAATGTGACAATGTGGTTGTGTTAGATGGAAAACTACCTTATGAAAACTAATACACATTGGCTTTCACTCATCGTTCCATATTGTTAAAAAGAAAGCTAACTCAAACTAGATTTTCATAATGGTGTAATGAGCTAACACATAAACTTTCACTGATAGTGCCATTTTGTTTGAAGAAAACTAACTCCAGCTAGATTTGCATCATGGTGCATTGTGATTGATGACAATATGGTTATGCTAGATGGAAAACTACACTATGAAATCTTACACACATTATATCTCAGTCGCCATGCAACGATTTAAGGATGAAATCTAACTCTATCTAGATTTTCAACATGATGCAATGTGATTGATGACAATGTGGTTGTGTTACATGGAAAACTTCTTTATGAAAGCTAACACACATTAGCTTTCACTCATCGTTCCATGTTGTTAAAAGGAAAACTAACTCCAGCTAGATTTCCATCATGTTGTAATGAGCTAACACACATAAGCTTTCCCTTATAGTGCCATGATGTTAGAAGGAAATCTGACTCCAACTAGATTTCCATCATGTTGTAATGTATTTGATAAAAATGTGGCTGTGTTATATGAAAACTACCTTATGAAAGCTAGCAAACATTAGTTTTACTCACCGTGCAATGTTTTAAGAACGAAAGCTAACTCTAACTAAATTTCCATCATGATGCATTGTGATTGATGACAATGTGGTTGTGCTAGATGTAAAACTACATTATGAAAGCTTAACACACATTAGATTTCACTTACCATTCAATGATTTAAGGACGAAATCTAACTTCAACTAGATTTTCATCACGGTGCAATGTGATCGATGACGATCTGGTTGTGTTAGATGAAAAACTACCTTATGAAAGCTAACACACATTAGCTTTCATTGATCATGCCATGTTGTTAGAAGGAAATTTAACTCCTGCTAGATTTACATCATGGTGTAATGTATTTGATTACAATGTGGCTGTGTTAGATGAAAACTACCTTACGAAAGCTAACATACATTACCTATTGCGCACCGTGCAACGTTTTAAGAACGAAAGCTAACTCTAGCTACATTTTCAACATGGTGCATTTTGATTGATGACAATGTGGTTGTGTTAAATATAAAACTATATTATGAAAGCTAACACACATTAGATTTCATTCAATGTGCAACGATTTAAGGTTGAAATCTAACTCCAACGAGATTTCCATCACAGTGCAATTTGACAATGTGGTTGTGTTAGATGGAAAACTACCTTATGAAATATAACATGCATTACCTTTCACTCATCACCTTATGAAAGCTAACACGCATTAGCTTTCAAAATCTCTATTTTAAACCTCTTCCTCCGCATTTGTTGTTACAATTGGACAGTGGAACTAGTGATAATAAGAATCGTTATGTTTTCATGTTTCTATCACTATTAACTGCACTTGGTGTCTTCATCACTATTAAGGTTGGGTTCTTGCTTGTGGGGCACACCCATGAAGACTTAGATAGAACATACATAAGAATGTCTTCCAACCTGAAAAGTAAAGATATATATTCTTTACCTGAGATGATGGATACATATCGCACAATAGAATAAAAATGGGTGTTTCTACCTAAACTTATTGACAAAGTGTATGACTTCAAAATTTTTCTTAATGGGTACATCGAGGAGGGGGAAAATGCACTAGTTGGACATCTTAATGTCCAATACTTCCAATTTCTTTTACTCAATAATGTTCTAGTTATGAGGTATAAAGAATCCATCAAAGACATTGAATGGCCAGAACCAGTTGAGTTGTGGATATAGATGATGAAGGTCGACCTATATTGCCCACATGGAAGCCATCTTTCTTACGTCCCAAAGACAATGATGTTTATTTAAAAGAAGTAAAGGAAGGAATAACATCATACATAAAAATGTGGAAAGAGACTATTGGAAATGAGAATTCACCAATTGTTACATAGGAATGGAATAAAAACTTGATTATTGGAAAAGAGTTGTTGATGCATTAGATGGAGTCTACAATGACCATACACCCTTGGATGAAATTGATTCTTTTTTTGATGATTTTTGGCCCAAGATGAGGCAAAATGTTAACGATGATAGTAATGCACTCCATGCAATATCAAGTATTATGGATGTGGATTTTGATAATGTGATAGATGAACCAGTATATGTTGGACCCAAGTGTAACAAGCCAAAGCCAACATTCGATCCTAGAATTGATGTTGAGAAAGGAAAGATGTTGCTTGTTAGATCAGGACATGAGGATGAAGGAGAGATGATTTGGATGGAAAAATCCACCTCATATTTGTTCCAAGATGATGACAGCGAGACCCTTCATGTAAAGATTGATTGGTGGCAGTCTAGCTCATGGAAATACAAGGGAAAATTTCTAGAACAATATTGGGTACCAAATCCTGATGACACAAAACTTGGATCTATTCTAGTTAATAGCATTGTTTGGGCATGGATGACAAAGAAAGAAGATTGCAAGAAGACCAAGATAAATAAATGTGGTGTACAAGCTGTACTTTATATGCTTGAGTGAATATAAGGAGATTAGGTGGAGATGATTCATGAATGTAATTTTGCTTCTTGAATGACTTTTAGTATACATGAAGAAACATTTTTCAATGTTTGTAGTATAATAAATACTCTTTAAGCTACTTTTTGAGGAATTTTATATTATTTATTTCATATATGAAAATTTCACTTCAAGTTCAATGTTAGTTAATATGATGATACTTTATGCGAATTAGATAACACCATTCAAATTTTAACCTTTTCAATTTGTCTTTTAAATCAACACATATCACTATATCAAATGTGCGTAATTATATTCATTAATGCATGTACAAAACCCTTATCTTATTTATTATTATCTTTTGCTCACTCTTTTCAATACCACTTTGAGCTTTTCATTTTTTTCCCCTGATGATTGGTGGAGTGTCCACTCGAAACGTAGGGACGTTTCAATACACATAATTCAATTCCATAAAATCTCTTTGTCATTATGATTAATTGTGGAAATCTTTATCGTCAAGCTGTACTTGATCTGCTTGAGAAAATACAAGGAGATTAGGTGGAGATGATTCATGAATGTAATTTTTCTTTTTGAATGACAAATTAATATACATGAAGAAAAAGATGTCAATGTTTGTAGTATATCAAATATTCTCTTCAAGCCACCTTTTAAGGAATTTTATATTATTTGCTACATACCTGAAAATTTTGGTTCAACTTCAATGTTAATTCATGTGATGATATTTTATGCGAATGCACCTTAAAACATCCTATAGACTTGCTTTGTGAATAAATGTAAGGCACTTGCAATAAGGTTTGAAGTGAGTTTTCCCTATTATTCGTTATTATAGTTGATATAAATTTAATTGTACTACTATGTTGCATTCAAATTCATAATTATATTTTCTCGTGTAAAATTTAAAGTGGTGCCAACTTTGTACTAGTATATTAACTTATACTTAATAAATACAGTACTAACGTTTTGAGCGTGCAGGTTTTATCAGTTTGTCATAATTGTGATTTATTTTCTAGATTAAACCGTGTCAACGTTTTTTAGACCAATGTTTTGAGAGGACACTTCACCCATGCTTGTTACTAGACCATGAAAAACTCATTGTGGACTGAAAAGATTCCACATAACTTAATCCAGAAAATCAATCATTAAGTAGTAACATCATGTTAGCTTTAATTCATGTTAGACATTATCATCAAATACATTGCATCATAAAGATAATTTAATCCATGTGAGATTTAATGCTGATCGTAATGCACTGCATGTAATATAAGTATTATGGATGGAAATTTTGATAATGTTATGGATGGACTGGTATATGTTGGACCCAAGTGCAACAAGCTAAAGACAAGATTCAATCCTATGATTGAAGTTGAGAAAGCAAAGATGTTTCTAGTTATATCATGAACTGAGGATGAAGGGGAGATGATTTGGATGGCAAAAACCACCTCATATATCTTCCAGAATGATGAAAGTGAGACTCTTCATGTAAAGGTTGATTGATGGAAGCCTAGTTCAGGGAAATACAAAGGAAAATTTTAGAACAATATTGGGTACCAAACCTTGATGACACATGACTTGGATCTATTCTAGTTAATACCATAGTTTGGGCATGGATGCCAAAGAAACAAGATTGCAGGAAGACCATTATAAATAAATGTGGCGTAGAAGTTGTAATTGATTTGCTTGACCAAATATAAGGAGATTAGGTGGAGATGATTCATGAAAGTAATTTTATCTTTGAATGAGTTATTAATATACAAGAAGAAACACTTTTCAATGTTTGTTGTATATCAAATATTCTCTTCAAGCCTTATTTTTGAGGAATTTTGTATTATTTACTAATATGAAAATTTTGGTTCAACTTCTATGTTAATTCATGTGATGGTACTTTATGTGAATTAGATAACACCATTCAATTTTTAATTTTTCAATTTGTTTTTTACATAAACTCAACATGTCTCTATATCAAATGTGCATAATCATATTCAATAATGAACCTTAAAATATCTTCTAGACTTCCCATGTGAATAAATGTAAGGCACTTGCAATAAGGTTTGATGTGAGTTTTCTCTATTATTTGTTATCATAATTGATATAAATTTAATTGTTCCACTTTGTTGCATTCTAATTAGTATTATATTTTCTTTTGTAGACGTTAAAGTGGTGCGAACTTTGTACTAGTGCAATATCTTATACTCAACAAAGACAAAGTAGTAACATTTTCAGAGTGTAGGCTTTCATAGCTTGCCATCATTGTGAATGATTTTTTGGATTAAGTTGTTAGTGAGTTTTTCAAACCAACATCTCAAGTGGGCACGCCACACATGATTGTCTGGGAAACAATGTAAAATTCATTATGGTTTGAAAAACTTTCACATAGCTTAATCCCGGAAATCAATAACCAATTATTAACATTTAATGTCAGTACTACTTAAGTTAATAATAGGCACAACACAATATTAATATGTTGTTAAATAACTTTATATTATGCAAGAATTTTCTTACACAAATTATTAATAATTCACCAGTCAAATATTGGTGACTAATATTGGTGACTTTTGTTTTTATACATAAATAGAAATATTAATGATAATCAAATTATATCATTAAATACATATTTATAGGTAAAATTTCTCACATAAATCTGTTATTCATAAAATCAACGTTCATTAACTTAGTTTTTAATACACCACCACCAACAATAATAATAATAAAATATGTCTATATTCTAATTCATAATTTATTTTAATCATTACTAAGATAAAACCTATTTTAATCTAAGTCATAAAATATTTTCTCTTGTTCACTATCAAGCGGTGCCAACTTCCAAAAACAAAACATCATACTCAAAAAAGACTTAGACTTACTATGATAACTCAACCTAGACACATTAGTTAACATAATTTCAATTAAATGAAAGTCAAAGATAATAATAGCAACAAACATTGATTATTAATGTCATTAAATAACTTTAATAATAATATGTAAAAAAAATTCTACAATCTATTTTCCGTGATATAATCATTGATCAACTTAACTTTTATTAGAAAATACAAATAATAGTAATATAAATAAATTAAATTTCTATTCTAACCCATAATTGATTTTGATCGTTAAAATAATAAACTTATCATATTAACACTTAATATATAATAGTTTTTCTTGTCACTTGTAAAATGTTTCCAACCTTATAATATATTACAACATGACACTCAACACATACATATTACTTGCTATGTCGAGAATTAAAATTGTTATAGTAACAAACACATTTGTAGTATGTCATTCAATAGTTTTTAAATGGGTCATTCTAAAATTGTGCCAACCTTCTACTAGTATAGGAACTCAACACCAACAATGTACTAGTTACCATATCAAATTATAATTCAATTGCTTAATCATAATAACATATAAAATATTAATGCCATTACATAATTTTAATCAAGTTACCATTTAATACAGACTATAGATAGTATTAATTGAAATTATGTAAGGAATCAAAGTCTAAGAATTTCATCATTTTGAAAGAATCAAATTCTAAGACTTTCATCATTTTGATTTGTCACAGACGATTAGAAAGCTGTAATCTAGGTGTTAACACAGTCCCTCTCCCCTCGTGTTGTAAAGGGTGCTAGCTCAATGGAAGAGCACCTACATTAAAAGCAGGACGATGGTGGTTCGATTCCTCTGTGCCTTAACATAAATTAATATATGATATAAAATCTTAATGATAATATAAATATTGTAAGATATCTATATTTTCAATACAAATATGCTCTTTCAATTAAACACATTGTTCAAATATTTCACAAATAAATAATGAACACTTGCAATAGTTAGTTGAGTTGGTTTTCCCCCTTGTATATGAAAAAAAACAAATTGTACTGTACTAATGCTATTCTAGTTCATAATTGATTCTCACGTTAATCTATTATTCATAAAGTAACATTCACCAAGTTAGTTTTTAATACACTACCACTACCAACAACAACAATAATAAATTATGTTGCTATTCTAATTCATAATTTATTTTAATCACTAAAGAGTAAACTTAGAGTTTAAAGTCATCGGATTTATTCTCGTTTTGATTATAAATGGTGCCAACTTCCAAAAATAAAACAACATATTCAACAAAGACAAAAATATTTACTATGACAATATTTATAATTGTTGTAGTAGCAAATACAATGCTGGTATTATGTCATAAAATAATTTAATCAACTTAACATTTAATACAAACTATAAATAATATTATTAGAAATTATGTAAGGATTCAAAGGCTATGACTTTCCTCATTTTGAAAGAACTCAATCTAGTGGAAGTTCTAAATTCTAGATCCACTAAATAATTACAGATTTAATGAAATATGTGTTATATTTCTTTGTTGGTTTAGTTGAAAATAAAAATTTTGGACCTTAGTAAATATCAGTTTGTTATGTAACTCAAATACAAAGGCTTGGGAAGTTGACACTCTACAAGGGCACACAAACAATGTGTCTTTTGTGATTTTTCATGCACGGCAAGACATTATTGTTTCAAATTATGAAGATAAAAGTATCTAAGTGTGGGATATGTCCAAGCGAACTAGTGCTCAAACTTTTCATAGAGAGCATGATCGATTATGGATTATTACAGCACATCCTAAGATGAATCTCTTGGCATCTGGGTAGGACAGTGGGATGATTGTTTTCAAATTGGAGAGAGAGAGGCCTGCCTATGTTGTTTATGGGGGCTCACTATTGTATATCAAGGATCAATATCTACAGACTTATGACTTAACTCAAAAGGACAATCCCTTAATACCATGGAAACGACTTGAGTGCTTGATATCTACTTTGAAAGTCATTGAAAATAAGATTATACAGGCTAGTTAAATTGAGAGAAAACACTCGCTTGGTATGTGAAAGTTCCTCTTTGGAATTAAGCAGGCGTGAAGGAGTGGAGAGTGACAATGAATTCAAAGCTCAATTCAAAGCAACAAGCTTCTTCATGACATGTTTACAAATCTGGAGTTGCAGGATGTGGAGGGAAAGCATTTGCAGTTAATACCAAGAACCCTGGCCAGGTGCATATTTATTAAACGTATATCACAAGAATTTACTCGTTTACTCAATGACATTCTCCAATTTTTCACACAGAGATCCCCGGATTGAAAAGCATTTGTTTTTTTTCACTTGTGACTGGATATTCTCAAATCCAATGCTATCAGTGGATTGGAGGAATTGGGAAACCAGTGTCTTCGGGAGCCAAGTTTTCCATTGTTTAGTTTAGCATTTAGCACTGATTCTCACCATTAACATCAATTTGGAATGTCCAGTTTATTTTTATTATTATCTTGATTGGAAATGTTTGCAGGATTTACACTACACGACACTGACTTTGTGCCAAGTCAAACAAGTAACTATTCTGGAGAAATTGTATAGAACTTTCTCTTGGCCCTAATACTCATTCCTTTCAAATTAATACTATTTGGGTGGAACATTTTACAGTAAGAATGAAACCCTGCTGGATTGCTTAATATTTTACCAACCTCATCCATGAACCAAGGTTGGTTATTGTTTGGACCCCAATGCACATCGTAAAGGCCTAAAATAAATGACAACATAAACTTGAAATCACTTCCAGACGCACACCTTGATCGGCTAAACCACATAGAGGGGTTCCAGGGCTGAGGGTTATCTATTCAGCCAAAATTTCCTTGGACATACGGTTGGATTCATCTCTTCAATAATCCTGTGTAAGGGTGGGGCATACCACTGCGAGAATGGAGACCTGGTGGACACTTGACACTCTGTCAACCACACCAATGAACCAATGCACCCTATTGGAAAATACCTATATTTTAAGTTTGCCATGTTTATTTGGATGCTGATGGAATGGATCTTCGAGTGAAAGATGGAAATTTATTCCACAGGAAGTATTTTTGTTCATGTATGTCACAATTAATATTTTCATAAGAAAGAAGGTTGATCACCCTCAGTATAGGTGATATAGCTGAAACTTGATTCTTTTCCAAATCCCCACCTTGCTTTTGATTTGATATCCGTAACTATTTTGGAAGTAAATCACGTGCATGGGTGTACACACACAAAATATGATATGTGCATTGTTTCTTGGCATTGTTGATTTTGATATGTACCTGGAGAAGTAAAAACAATACATGGGAATAACCCTTGAAAAACAACTTATTTAAGTAACAAACACCAAGAGCATACGTTGTAGAAAACTACATTACCTTTTATAATCAAAACAAAGAGCAAACTAATAGTTATGTTGAGTCTCTAACCTTCCTTGAACAAGATGAAAGGGCTTCAAAGTTCCTTGTGGAGGTAGGGTGATTTCTATGACACACCCCTTACCTACTTGGAAGGATTACTGTAATTTGATTTTCTGGGCCAGAATTCATTACGAAAATCTTAACATTTATATGCTGGAAGTATGACATACAGAAGTCCCAAAGTACCTAGTACTCATTTTGTAGCCATTCTGCTTCATATTCTTGGAGCCTATCAGCCATTTCCTCATCTTTTGCTTCTCCTCTTCACAGGTCTAGAACTTTCCAGGACTCTACCTTGGATTAAGGCCTGCAATTTGTGGTGCATATTCATTTGTCCATCTGCATGCCTACAAGTGGATACTGAAGCCTTCAAAGGAAACCCAAACTAATCTTTTAAGCACCAAGGTCAAGACATACAATATTCTTGGATAACAACATACCTAGGTTGTCAATGTAGATGCTCTAATGTGTCTCTACATTCTTCTTTAAGTCTTTCCTTCTCTTGTTCCTTCTTGGTTTCTTCCCTTCCAAAAGGAATCAATCTATCTATTTTCCAACTGAGGATTTTTACTTTTACCTCTTTTCCCTTCAGTTTTTTCCCATCCTTGCAAAACTAATGTCTTTTTTAGCTCTCATTCTTGAGAAATCAGGAAGGAGGGGAATCTTTCTCTCTTCTGCTTCTTCATCTTTAATTCTTATCTTCTTCTTTGACACTCCCTGCCTATTTTTCTAGGGGTAGTCTTTGTTCTAACGATTTCTTCTACCAAAGAGCTACCCTAATCTTCTCTTGAGTTACCTGGACCCATTATTACCCATAATATATGTTAGAACTTAGTAGTTGGTCCTATTGATCATTTCTACCTTTTTCCTTTAATTGCAGGAAATAAAAATTTGGAAATGAATTTGTGAGGGTTTTTATGGTGAAAAGAAGGATAGTTAAAGATGTTAAATTTCAGACCATGGTTAGCAGATTCTACACTTAAAAAGAATAACCTAAACCTGGGTAGCTTAACAACTGAAGACCTCCATCAAAACAACAATTTTCGAATACATTAATCTACAAACACATATTGCTGGAAATTGCGAACAACAGATACAGATATATAAACTTTCAACCACATCTATATTCCAGAAAGAGTGAGGTTGAGCATTTGCATGCTAGTGAAGTGATGTTTATTTTGATTTCTTATGTTTGAAACTATTTCCAATCATTGTTATATCTAAATTGGCAATGGCAATCTCAAGAATTGGGTGATAGGTAATCTCCAGAATTGGGTCGTATGACCATTAACATGTGATGAATTCCAATTTTATTTCATTATAGAGGTTTAGTTTCCCTTTTAACATTTACATTCACCTCCTATGTCCTACGTCAACTTGACTATAAAGTTATGTACCATGACTAATAGTCTACAACTTCATTCCCAAACTATTCTGGAAAAGAAATGGAAAGAAAATAACAACTATAGGCACACTGTACTGTTTATCTAATTTTTTAATGCTCTTTTTTGTAAGTGAATACTGGCATAGTTTCCATTGAACTCTTTCTCTTGCTTTTTGTAGATTGTGAATGAAGCTGCAAAGTATCGATATCGAAGTGGAAATGAATTTAATTGTGGAGGTATATTGTTTCCTTCCTAATTATGTTAGATGCTTCAGCCCTTATGTTACCTACATATGATTAGTTTTTTAGGGCTAATATTCTAGGTGCATTCTATGAACCTAAATCTTGTTTCTGAATTGGTACCTATACATGAATTACTATAAGAGATCCTTATGGTGTTGTTGGCCATGGTGGGCACTATCACTCACAATCACCAAAGGACTTCTTTTGTCATGCACCAGGTATTAAGTTAACTCTTATTTATTATGCCATTCAAGTTTTCACCAAGCATTTCACTTTGTATCTACCTTCCATGTTTTTGGGTTTAAATATGAAACATTTAAACTTATTGATGAAAAAAGTTACATGAATTTGTTGTGGATATATATGTTAAAGTTTTGGGTTAGATTATGGTTTTTCAAAAATTAACAACTTTGCACACCAATTCAGTCAATTAATTTGTAAGTACATTCAAGTAGATCCAAACCTACTCAGCTCCTTATTTGTAGTAGAGGAAAACCCTGTTAGATACCTTGGCATTTGATGCATTAAATTTACTGTTTCAACCACCTTAATGATCCATATCTACTACAAAAATTCCAATGAATTTAAGATTATGGAAAAATGAAATAATGGCTTTTTTTTTTAGATCGCAGCCCAGTTGATGAACTTATGCTCTGTTTTATCCCTTAGAACATATATCATCCTTAAAATTCCTACAACAAATCCATACCACTATTAAATTCCTTTCCAAAAAAGTGATATCACTTTCATTTCTTATTGTTGTCCATCCCCTTTTGCAAGTATTAAAAGTACTATGTTTGTGCTTTAAATGAAAACACTAAGATGTTGGTCCATACTGTTCTTATATTAGATAAATCTTTTCTTATTGTTGTCACATGGAAACTATTGTAACAACCCATATCTGTGAGTAATGGTTCAAGTACTCCATTAAGGTATCAAGTTCTTGTCTCAATACTCTGTTTTGGGCATTGGTTGACCCCATATCTAACACCATCCATAAAATGTAGACATATTGGTGTCTATTTTATCTATTTTATTTCACAATGTCTTCTAACATACCTGGTTCTTACAAAAATCTAACAAATCCAAGAACATTTTGGCATTAATACAGTAGTTTAGAAACATTATCTTATTTTAGAAACATTATCTTGCTTTGTGTATATTGGGGAAGCATTTTTCTATTTAAATCTTTAAGAGAATGGTCCCAATACATTCAGTCCATATGGATATATTGTTATCCATCCTTACATAGATTTGAAAGTGTGGCTTTGTGCTCTTATCTTATATACATTTCGGGTCATTGAAGGCATATGATATAAAGGTGAAGAGTCTAAAGTAATCTCTCATTTTTTTCATCAATCGCAAGACTATTTGGTGGTCTAAATAGTAATCTAAATATTGTTTTTTTATCTTAGATTTGAGGAAGCTACACTCTATATTCTCAATACCTGTTATTCATTGATTCATCCTAGGAGTAGTTGTTGCAAGTCCTATTAGAAGAGACCATGTGGTTGCAAAATGGCCCAGCTCGTGGAGTAGATAGGGCACATGATATAGTTCTATAGTACAATAAGTGAGAAAGAAAAAAGTGAAACCTGAACTCTATGAAATGAGTGAAAGGAAATTTTATCCAAGCATAGCAAGTGGTTCATCTTGGAGCATTTTCGAGCTATGTATCATTAACTAGTAGGATAATTTTTGAGAATCAACAACTTTGAAGTGGGGAGCATGACTTAAATTTTCACTCTTGTGGAATACATGTTCTATTTCTCTTAATTGAAATGTATAGATTTTGTATTAAAAGAAAGTTGCATATGCACTATAAAATCAATTACTACATTTACTAAGGGAGTGTAGTCATGAGAAATTAAAATATATGAAAATTGACAATGTCTATCTATAGCGAGCACTTCCCTTACATTTTTCTTCACAAAACGGAATTCTTTACTTCAATATAACTGACCTAATACTATTATCGAGTAATAATAGATAGAACCTTAATGTTTTAGTGAAAATATTTCCCATTGTGGGCTTCCAGCTGATCCTCTGCTTCAAACACTAGATTTGTTTCCTCATTTTCCATAACTCCATCTCTCTATTGGACTGTGTCTTCCTCCATAGCCACTTCCTTTGTGGAGCTAATTGATTCTTGATGGGGAGAAGTCTTTGAATTTGAACATTTGACAAAGTCTAAAACTACAACAATTTTCTTAATTTCTTCACCTTGTATTGCCACTTTGACTTCCAGCACTGAATTTCGAACCAGTTGAAATTGTAATTGTGAAAACAATATATTGTTGAAATGGGATATTGCTAGTTGAAGATATTCAGTCTTGTGCACCATCCTTCTTATTACCATGCAATTTTTTTCTATTTTACATGAAATATGACTTGTAAGCTTATGACCATCCATTGTAGTAGAGGTAGTCTCACAAATTTGTGAAGTTAGGAGGGTTTCCACCCAAAGAAGTGAGGAAATGAAGTCTCAAAATATTGGATACCCAAGGGCTCAAATGGTGCTAAAAAAAATAGACAAGTTGAAAATCAAGTTGGATTACCTTCTCCCATGTCCTAAAATTCCTTAGGTCAAGAGGTTGGACCACTGCAATGAAGAAGAGCCCAAATTGTTTCTAGTCTGTTCTGAGCTTTGGTGTTCTCTTCCAGTCTAAACTATAAAACCTCCTCACATATTTCCTCTAGTATGCATATACATCCACTTCTTCCCCTTGATGTTGAGCTATTTGGAGTTCTACAGATCTCTACTCAACTACTAGAATGTAGAGTAGCATTGACGGAATGAAGAAATACCCCAGACAAGCCTGATATATACCACCTCTGCTACGATAACCCATATCATCACCCATAAATTCAATCTGCTACCTAAGCAAGAATACATCAGGGACAATTTAAACTCCATTTCATGTGGCATGGTTAAGTTTGCAACTTGTCCTACAATTCGAGGTGCATGGAATTCCTAATGTTTATATTGTTAGTATTCCTGGGTGAAAATCAATGATAAGATCCGCATATTGTTCCAGAAATCCTTCATTCTATAGCATACCCTTATTTTCCATTGAATCCGTGTCCTTGTTTAATGATCAGACTCATAAAAGGATTTGATAGTATTCCCCAAGTCAAAATACTTGGAATTATTTGAATTCTAGGTCTATAGATCATTCTTGCAAGACATTACGATGTAGAGGGAGTCAAATCTCTAATTTTGAAAATGATAATCATCGAGTCTCCATTAGCAATAAGTTTTTGAATCTGCCTGGCTCTTAGATATTTTATCACTTGATTTAAAGCTAATGCTTCTATGTTATTATAGGTGGTCACTGTTAATGCTTCTGTGGTGTTATAGGTAGTCACTGTCTAGGATCATTATCTCAGCCAGGACCCCTAAACTTTCTAGCTTCAAATTGGGCAAGCATAGAACCCGAAAAATGCATCAAGGAAGTATTTTTTGATTTGGATGATACATTGGTCTTGACCGATGCTGCTGACAAGGAAAACCACATGCCAATCACGGAGCTACTCATTCAGCACCACCCCTTACTCGATCAGTAGGTCATCATAGACATCTTCATTAAGGGCTTCATCACTCAGCCCTGGGATACCAATAACCAGGTATATGACCCCTTTCCCCATTTCTTCTTTGTCGTTAATTTTCCAATTCTGTTGCACCTCAACGTGCTATAACATAATTGGATATTGTGTAGGGGATTTAAATTTGCAATTGGGTATTGCTTAGGGCAGTTGGCTATCCCTTATAAATTTATATTTTCTGAAACAAATTTGTTCAATTTTTAGATTGATGTGACTGAATTGAGGGCTCAGATCTGGTGCATGGCTCTGGAAGCCCAAGGTTTCAGTGATAATCAACTTGCAAGAGTAAACGTTCTTTATTTCAGTAAATATTGAGTACTTCATTTAGAATATAGTTAAAATATTTAGGTAAATGGGCGGAGTAGATATCATATGATTCTGACTGTTGTTCACTTGCACAAAGGAGATGCACCACTGCTTTGACACTACCAGAATGACTTAATTCCAATGGTTCCTAGGAGTTGAAGCGGTAACTTTCCATATTCTATGTAAACACCATGTTTATCCGCCTTCAATTCTTCTTTGTTATGATTTAACTTGATATATGTTTTCTATTTTTCTATCATGAAGTTATGGGTTCAAATGTAAGTCTATGTTTATTGCAGCTTATACCTTTTTTTATTGTCATGGTTTACCAGTTCACAATTTCACTCATAGTAGTCTGAGTAGCCAAATCCACTCTCAAGATGACCTTTCCCTAAGTGGGGTGAATGGGATAAAATCCCATTAATTTGCTTCAATGTTCAGTGAAGAAAAGACAGACCTTACCCCTATGGGTCTCAAATATGCGATGGAACATCATTTAGGCAATGTGGGCTTATTACAGTAGTATTAGTGATCTTCCCTTTCCAATGTCCCTATCTTTAAACCTTGGAATGACATAAACCACCATACTCTTAGAAAATTTTTATGTTTGGAAAATTGGGATTATTAGAGGATGATCTAGTCAAACATTTTATTTTCAATATTTGGAATTTTATAGGTTAAATGGTTTAGGATGACTCCTGTATCATGAACTACTGGGGTCAACCAAAAATTTTAATTCCTGTACTGAGAAACTTTTGGAGAATTTTATGTACCAGCACAAACTCATCTAAAACCTAGTCTTAGTTGCCCCTCCAAGTTGCAAAGCTTGAGGTTTCATACAATGAATTCCAATACTTAATATGTTGGCATTTGTGTGAATATGAGATATACATCCTTGAGCTTTGCAGCCTCATGTTGCTTATTAGACCTTTGTTAGATATTGGTTTAGATGAGTTTGTGCATTGTCCATATTTGATGTACCCAAGGCACCATCTAGATTCAATGTACTATTACATAAAGTAGTGATAGGTTTCCCATCTCCACTGAAGCTATATGAGCACCTCAAATATTGGTGCGAAATTCATCTGTTTTATTACCTAGTAGATAAATCATTAAAATGCAGTCCAGTTTAGACTCCAGGGTGGATTTTTAAGGTGGAATAAAGAATGGTTACAAAATAATCAAAGATCCTATTTACATATTTTGAGCAAGAGAAGATCACAATTTTAGGGGTTTCATTCAGTGTTACATGGGGATGTGTTCCCCAGGGTCAGGGATGCACCCCCCTCACTCCCCACGGCCCGAGGACTTGGGGGATCCTAGAGAAATGTTTCTCCTCGTCCCCAATTGGTGAAACTTGAGGAAAATCAGGGGGGAGCTCGTCCCCCTATTTTGAATCATGCACCGATGAAGTGGGGGGATCCTAGGCACTCTAGTGGTAATGGTAATATTAAATTCTTAGTAGTATTTTGCTTATCTTTCATTTTCTATCATTTTACTTAAATTTTGAACATTACCATTAATTTATTCATTTTTATCCAGAGTTCAGTAAATTATATCAAAAGGAAATCTGCGGTAGGAGTTTTTGAGAGTGGTTCCAACCTCAATGGAGTTCATATGCAAAAAGTAGTATTTTAGATCCCATTCAAAATTCAACAGTCTTCACAGTTTTCGGGATTTCAGGATTGCAATTTTTCCACTATATTTTATCATGTATGAGGTTAAGGGATTGTCATTTAGTCAAGCACATCAACCTCTCTATGTACCTTTATGTTGGTGGTGTTGATTGTTGAACTCCTTTATCATGAACTTAACCAATTTGTACCCTTTAGTCAAGCAAAATCACTTATTAAGCATGGGGATTTTTTTCTAATTCCACCTTATTTTAATGCTTGGTTTAGAAAGTTTCATCAAAATTGTAGGGTGTTGAGTAATGTCCTTCGAGGATCAACTTCAAGATTGAAGGTAGAGTCATGGCCTAAAAGCCTAGAGGAGGGGGACACAGTGCTATTGATGAATAGAATCCCAATATAGGATTAATAGTTCCCTCTTGCATAATTGTATGTTGGAATTAAAATCCTCAAATAATGTGATGCCCTCTTGAATCATGAAGAAATAGGGTCCTTGGGTCACATTTCCCCATTATAGCATCTATGCCATGGATTCACACAATATTGAAGTGTATTGAATCATTGAAGAATTAGATTGTATTTATAGGGAGCAGGTTAACTTGTATTTACACATGATGAATTGTTATTGCCGAGATTTATATTTTTTATAATTTTTATGACCCCCCCACCCCCCTCGAATTTCCCAAAAAATTGGTGGTGGTCTCCATACATCCCCAATGTGTGTTTCGCATGTCCCAAAAACTTGGGGAACATTAGCTTCATTTTCTCTTTCAATAATTCAGTTTTCAGAACTAGGCAGAGGCAATGATCGCAATGAAAAATCCAAAGGCTTCACAGAAGCTGCAAAATACTTCAGACTGTGAACAAGTTGTGCTACATGAGCATATATTTGGGAGGAGATAATCTAAGAAAATCAGAGAATGAATCCTAAATACCATGGAAACCACAAGCAAGGGATAGTTTCTTTTATAAAATGTCCACTTCCATCTCAAGATAATCTCCAATATATCCAGAATCTTGAATCAAGACAGAATTTTAAACTGGTTTATGTGCTTCAGCCTCTAGGGAGCCTAACCTAGAAGTATTTTTTAGTTTGTTTATGGCAACCATGTAGTTAAGTTTTAAGTTAATCAGATTTGCATAACATGAAATTGTGAGAGATTCCTTCAATAAGGGATGATTCCTAGATTTTAACTTTATATCTGTGCAGATGGTCAAGAAAATACTACTCAATGGAATTAAAGTTGGCATCATAACCAATGTCCATCCGAAAGTGAGATCAAAACATTGCCTCTTTGTAATTATTTGAAACTCCCGATGGATCATGGTTTCTATAATTATAGTTTTCTACCAATTTTTCTTATAATCTAGGTGATTTATCAGGTTCAACGTGCAAAACATTTGGCTTTCGTAGTAGATGAGCTTTTCAACACAATTTTGGTTGGTGAAGGTACCTTAGATATAAGAATTTGTGGTTTATAATTTTTTTCATTTGTGGTTTTTCTAGTTATATTAAGTCCTCTTTGTTAACTCATAACTCTCAATCTATGTTTTACTTTTACATCCCAACCAAAAAAGTAGATGAATTCCCTCAATTATTTACTACATCTATGTGAGTCTGAACATGTGGCTTTTGAAATCAACATAAACTAAATCGTTCTTTTTTTATCTACAGAGGAGATTCATGAAAAAACCCCATAAAAGAATATTTTTGAAATCCTATGAGATTGTAGGATGCATGCCTGAGCAGTCTGCCATGGTGGGAGATAACCTTAAAACGGACATTCAAGTCTTGTATTTCAAGCTTTTCCTTGTATAGAACAAAGACAAACAAATGTATCTAGCATAAATTTTTAGATAAATGAGATCCATTGTTTTGATACTTCATATGGTAGGTTTGAGGTTGATAGGTGTCTTGATCCTTTCTTTTCTGTTATTTTCTATTCTCTGGATAATGCTTTTTAATATGCATACCTAGATGTATCGTGATGGGAATCTATCCTAATCTTTTGCCTTAAATTTGGTTTTATGTTTCACTACAAATAGCTATGTTTCTGTATTTCAGCAAGGTGAAAATGTAGGTTTTCTAGCAACTATATGGGTCAACATTCATGGTCTAAGTGATCCCCCTTTAGAATAAGAAAAATCCACTTACACTATTAGGAACATTTGTGAGCTTCCCAAGGTTCTACCCATTTATTAACAAGACAGGTTTTTCCATCATATTAAATGTTCGTATTTATTTTTTCGTCACTGATTATCTATCCATGATTGAACTGAACTAAAAATTTGGCTCTGTTTGCAGCAGCAGAGCAACTTTCTTGCTATTTTGTTAAATCTTATACTTCTTAATTGAAATTATTTTGACAACATATAGGAAAGAACCTTTGGAAAGGAAATAAAATCAGATCGCAAGTATTGAATTGAAACAACTTACAACTACTATCAATATTTATGTTTTGTTTTTTTCTATCTGTTGTATAACATTTTGAAATGTCAAATTAGCATATATGTTGTATTTCTCCTAGATGTTGTTGTATGAAGAGAAATTTGGGCGTATGTTGATGATTGTCCACTATGTTCTTGTTGCATAGGTGTTCTTGGTATAGTTATGTTGTGTTTAAGATATATTATGCACAAAATGTAGCAAGGAGTTCATATATTAGAAAGTTAAAAAAGGTTATGTTTTTGGCCAAAAATAAAGTAGAACAAAGCTAGCTCTCTTTTTAGTACTGCAAACCACTGTTAACCAACTAAAAAGAAGAATACTATACTCTGGCCATTTCATTGTTAATGACAAACAACATAATATAGGAACTACATCTTTCAGACTACAATTGATTGCAAGTTTTCTAGGGCACATGACACTTACGAGATGTGGTGAATGATCTGTAACATTGTAGTAATAATACATTATTAGATACCATGTGAAGTAAAAGATGTGTCATTTTAGTTTTTAACTTTTAATCTCTACGAGGCAAGTAAGGTAAATTAATTTCCCCTTTCCTTGGTAATATTGTGTTTCTGGTATCATGTCCATGGTGAGTTAAATGAAATTTATTCTATAGATAGGATAATTTTTGTCTTGTGCTCTCATGCATTTATTTACGATGGCTATACAATAGCTTTGAGTTTCACGGGCTACTGTTTTGAAGATTCTTATAGAATTTCCCATAGAGATCAGCATAGCTAAGTTTATCATTCAATTCCTAGGTGTCTAATATGAAATTTGCAGAAGATAATGGTGGTGATTCCACATTAAATATAAAAATATTAAGCAGCTTAGATGCTAGAGTTAAAAATTTTCAGTAAAGTATCAATCTTTCATTTTTCCTGGTCGAGACTATCAAGCTTTTTGAATTATTGCATAATTTGTTATATAGTAGAATCATAGCCCACCCAAAATGCAGTGATGTATGTAAAGCATTTTGTTATGGAAAAATGTGACTCGGTCTGCTTGTTTCTCAACTCCTTGGAGGTTCTATGCTTCAGGTAGGTATCTTTGTTCTGTATTTCATTTGAAATTTTAGTGAGTTTATTAACAAAGCTTCTAATAAATTCATTTACAATTTTAGCATTGAAAAAAATGTGTTAGGCACTTGCAGTGGCATTCCAACGAATCAAGAATACTTTTTCATAGATAAGAATCCATGGCGTTTGAATTAAAATCAATTTGAATAATTTGATAATTCATAAACAAAAATGGGAAAAAGAGTATATAGGCTAGGATAGATTAAAAATAAGGCCTGATGCTTTAGACCACAAACTGCAACGTGTACTAGCCGCAAATCCAATGGTGGGCATATCTCCCACCTTGTTGGATAAATTGCCCACCTTAGGATGTGCATTCAATGCATGTTGAGTAATTTCCTCTCTAATGCTGCTAGCGACATATCTTAATTTGTGCAATGACAAATCAAGCAATAGAAAGGTTGGGTTTCTACATTCAATCCTATAAAAAAATTTAACTAGAAGCTAGCTCTTAGTATCTTCCAAAAGCATTGCCAAGATGAAAAGATAATGAGTCATAATTGTCTAATTTCATAATAGGAAATTCAGTATTTGAAAGTTGTTGAAATATGAATTGATCTTCAAAGATTTCATTTTTGTTGAAAGTGGAAATTATTATTACTTGGCGCTACACAGTGCAGTTTCAAAAGAAGTACATGTGATGGAATCAATCGGCGTGTAGAATAATAGATCCTACTATAACAATCTAATAGTAGTCATCCCAATTTCAACTCCAACCAGTCTAGAGTGTACAAGGATGAAACTTGCAACATGATGTTTTAAGTCTATAAAACATTGCCAAGGACGAAACTTGCAACATACACCCAATGTTTTAAGTCTATATATTAACTTTATTGGAAAAGAATGAATATTAAACTTTTCTAGATGCATTGTCCGCCATTTCCTAATTTTTTTCCAAGTCAACAAGTCGGGATCCCAGCTAGATAGGGAAAATTGTACATAGCTCTCAGGAATTAATTTATCATAAATACTAGTTATTGCTAAGTTGTAATAGTAATAATTATCTAGTTTGTAGATTGATATCTATCATAAATTTGTTTGAATATCATCTTTGTCAAGCAATAACAACTTCTTAAAGGGTACTAGCTCAATGGTAAAGCGCCTACCTAATTATAGGAAAGAGGTTGGTGGTTCGATTCCTCCGTGCCCTATCATAAATTTGTGACTACAAAAATGACTAAATTCACATATATATGACTATTAGTATCTAATTTCCCATATCTTAGTCGTATTTAGCTTAGTCATTAATATGTTATCATCTAGTAGTTTATTTAGTCGTATATTTGGTCATTAATTGTTGCAATCAATGACTAAATCAGTGACTAAATCAATGACTAAATCATTAACTATAAATCACTAAATCAATGAATAATAAGTCAAGATATTAATGACTAAGTGAAATACGACTAGCTAAAAGATAGTGGAAATTAGCTTCTATTAGTCGTCGACTAAAAAATAATCGTTTATAGCCTGATTTTAGTCATTTTTTTAGTAATTAATTTCTCATTTTGTACTAGTGGAATGCAGAATGATAATTTTGTAGATTAAAGAGTAAAACCTGCAATCCGCATTGCGGATGATGTTGATCTATAAGGAATTCATATCAAGGGTAGACATTAAATCCGCAAGAAGATCAATGACTCACAAGAGTTTCAAAACCTTCAATATAGAATGCACAAGGTATTTAGATCAACAGTGGATATTGAAGCTGCAAATGGATCGACAACTCACAAGAGTTGTGAAATTTTTATTATGGAATTTGAAAGGAAGTCAAATTGACGGATGAGATCAAGGACTCAAAGGGATCAATGACTCATAAGAGTTGCGGAAGCTCCACTGTGGAAGGTTATTTTCTTGTAATTTTTATTGTTTTTCCACAATCTGCAATTTGTGGAAAGCTAATTGCGGAAGGTTGATTGTGAAATGGTAAGTGGTGTTAAGGCTCAACTCGCAATCCGAAATCCGCATTTCATAAACCTAAGTGCAGAGGGACTAATTTATAATGAATTAAATGTTTTTCTACAATCCACAATCTACATTGCGAAAAGTTTCCTACGAAGGGAATTTTTTCCGCGGAAGGAAACTTGCGGAAACATCGTCACGGAGGGTTAAGTACTTGCAGAAAACGGCTACGAACTTAGGAAAATAAGGGTAAATGGTAAATTATTTGGAAAACTAATTGTTTATTAATTTGATTCTATGTATGTAGAAAGTTTTATCAAACTTGTAGTTAGAATAATTCCCATCAAACTCTCAAGGTTCGCTGAGGGTTAAATACTTGTGGAAAATGACTGTGAACTTAGAAAAATAAGGGTAAATAGTAAAGTATTTGGAAAACTAATTGTTTTGAAACTTGATTTTGTGTGAGCAGAAAGGTTGATAAAACTTGTAATGAGAAGAATGTTCATAAAAATCTCAAGGTTCAATAATTCCCTGTTACAATAACGGCTTTAATTAATTTGTTTTATATTTATATCAAAGAAGATTATTTTTTTGGGGTATTTTGAGGTATGTTAGACACACCTATAGAATCTAACTTGAAAATTCTGAGAGATGCTTCATCCAAGCCGGTTGATTCCATGATGTATCATTAGATGATTGGCTCATTGATGTACCTGATGAAAACAAGGCCATACATATGCTTTGCAATGAACATTATGAGCCAATTCCTAACAAATATGAGACATGTTCACATGATAGTTGCAAAGCATGTACTGATGTACCTAAAAGGTACAATGGATGATGGGCTCAAATATGATGTGAATAAGAAGATTAACCTACACGGTTATGTTGATTCAAATTAGGCAATTAGAACCATTGACAAGAAGAGCACCTCAGGTTTTTTCTTCAGTTTGGGATCTAGCATGATCTCCGGGTTCAGTAGGAAGAAATCATGTGTGGCATTGAGTACAACCAAGGAAGAGTATGTTTCCTCTTACTTGTCAAGTTGAAAGGAAGTGGGGCTATAAAAGCTACTGTCTGAAATGTTTGATATCCATTTGGATGTGACTTCTATATTTTGTAACAATCAAAGTTGCGTTAAGTTGTCAAAAAACCATGTGTTCCATGACAAGTCAAAGCACATCAAGATCAAGTACCATTATATCATGGATATGGTGCAAAGAGGAGAAGTGAAGATCCAATACATGGAAACACATAAGAAGATAGACAATGTGTTTCCATAAGCCTCTAGCAAGATTCAAGTTTGAGTACTTCAAAGAAAGACTTGGTGTGATCTAGAACGAGACCCCTCAAAAGAGGGAGTGTTGTGTTCTAGCATAGATAGAGACACAGGTTGTTTGAGCATAACATCCTCGAGAATACCATAGGTTTCTCAGATGTAATCAGTCCTTTAGGTTGTCCTTGGGTGTAATAATTCCTGGAGAAGCTCACAAGTTATCCTTGGATGTAATCAGTCCTGATATGATTCTATGCTAGAAATAACCAATGCATAGTATCTCACATGGGAAATGAGACAGGTTTTCCAAGCAGGAAAAATACTGGTGAAGTAGGATGCTCAGACATATTCATTCTTGTAGGTTTTCCTCGAACGTAATTAGTCCTAGCAAATCTCGCAGGTTATCCTTGGACGTAATCAGTCCTAAGATGGGTTATTCAAGTGTAAATATGAACCACGGCATGGTACGCAAGTTACTCGAATGAAATAATTCTTGTCAGTTGTCTGAGTGTAAAAGGATTCATGGCATAGTACACATGTTACTCAAATGTAATATACACTAAAGGTTATCTGAATAGAAAATATACAAGACGTAGGTTGTTCAAATGTAATAATTCCTTGAGGTTAACCTAGAACATAAAAGTCCTCATGTAACAGGTTGTTTTGTCGTAATCAATGCTTACATATATATTTATATATGTGTGTGTTCCCATGTTGATATGATTAGGTCATGAACCACATGAGGTGCAGCTAGGAATTTCTCCTTTATTGGTAGAACGCAGGTTGACCATGGATGCTATCTGTACTAACGTTTTTTTTGCAGGACAAAAGAGATGATCTCGATACGATGACATAAATGTAGAAGATGCAGTTTATTTCTGTGGAAATGCAAACAAGGTCTTAGATAGTAGGATACGTGATGGCTTGCCAGAAGATGTAATGAAGACCTACATGAGGACTAGGCCTACACCCAATATGAAAAAGGGTTATCTCTGTAGAAACTTCTGATGACATATAGAACCATTTGATGATCGATAACAAAAGGATGATGGAAGAAACTATGATGATGACTCTATGACTATGTGATGATGACTCCATGATGAATACTTGACTAGATGTGTTGATGACTGTGCAAGAGAGAGAATACTTTCCTAGTTAAGATGGAGTGTTGATCTATTTGTAATTTTAGAAGATATTCTGATGTATATTATCATTGTATGTTGTTGTACCCCCATTGGAGATGTGTTTTCCTCCTTGCAAGTAGTTTTTATTATGTCTAGACCTTGAGGTAAAACCTCCATTTTAATTTGGGGCAATAGTCCCCGATGTGACATCATGTAATGTGTATTTGGAGTCTCTCTAGGATAATTTGGCCATGTTAGCGAAAAATGTCAGCCCATCCATGTAAAACGTCAGTCACTTTATTAGTATAAATAGGGAGGAACCCTCCCTCATTTATACTCACCTGACACTCACTCAAGTTCGCATGAGAGATAGACAATGGAGGAAAGATAGTTAGCTACTGAATACTTCTTATTAATGGGATTCATCATCTTATGCACATAGTCTTTGTGTCTGTACTATTCTGAGGAAGTTTGTGGGTATTTTCTCCATTGTGGTTTCCCTGATGAAAATCTTTGTGTCTTGTGTATCTGTTATATCTTATGCATTGAGTTGTACTTGGTATTAATCCAATGAGATCTATACAAACTAACACATATATATGGTAATACAGTTAACATCACGACCTACTGATTTATTTCATTATATTAATATTGATCATCCTCATCAGTTGTACATTGTTCCTCCTTTCCTAAGCCAATTTTTTCTAAGTACATCTATTCAAAATAAAAAAAAATATTTGCTTCAAGATGGTGAATGTTTTACTGTTAAGCCTTCGATTTCCTTCCATATTCTAATTTGCTACTACTAGTAGAGATCCATCTTAAACCTCGATCTATCATGCACCCAGAGGAATCCAATTTCATGAGGTGTGAATTTTTTATTTTAAATCTTTTACACATCAACAAAAAAATTCAAACATGAAAAAAATTGATCCCTCTTTATGCTTGATAGATCCGGTTATAATATTGATTTATGTTGGTTTTAATTTTATTTTTATTAGCTGACATTATTATTTTTTGATATTTTAGATTTTTTTGTAATGTTACATTAATCTGTTACAACATCTCTCTCATACTAGGTTGTAGAGCACCTCCCTACTCTTGGTGAAATGACTAGATGATTGGCAATCCTATTGCTCTCCCAATTTCAACAACAACAACACACTTTGAAATTGGTTATCCTTAAAATCCAAAGAATAAATGTTGATACTCCCATAATAAAATTAATATTCCAACTACAAACTTGCAAAATACTCAGAAGAATACCCTCCCATCAATCATGACAATGTTGACTCTCGATATACTTTTTTGTGTAAATGAAATAAAGCCTTGAATTGATGTGTCATTACTTCATTGTATGATTCACCTATCATCCTACAATATTCTTGTTGTATTTCATCCCTATTCATATTAACTACAACAAATTATGGGACCTAAGAGTAATCTCTTGACATAGAACAGAGGCAATTTCTTTATTATGTGTCTCTCACAAAGTCATCACAAGTAATTTGTTGAAACCTTTATATCACAATTCCAACAATTCACATGATCTATTTGTAAATCCACAATGCTAGTCTTATATAATCCTTATCCCTATATAGATGGGTTCCCATGCAAGAAGCATCATGCACATTTTGGACTTATTTCCATGGAGGTACCCAAATCAAAATGCCAAAGAACCAAGTTCCTAGCAAAATGCTGTAAACTAATAATCGAGAAGAATCATAAGATAGTGCATGTACAATGATACAATAAGTCACCCAAGTGCCCATAATAAGAAGTTGTCATTTTGAGAAAGACATGGAGACTAAATGAGGTAGCATATGACAAAGACGAAAATTTTTGAGTGCTTATAAGTGAGAACACTATAATCTCCCAATAGAAACTTTTTGTCAATGCTAACTTGATTTTCTCCATAGGTGGAAGAAGTTGGTCTCCAACCTTTATTTGCATCAACAAAATTGTAGAAACTTGCAAACTGCCAACTTTAGATGGGAATAGTAGTAAGCTCAAGAATCTTTTCATGGGCATGTGCTCATATTTTTCTACTCTGTGACAATATGTGATGTATTAATTGTAACTCTAGACCTCATAAAGATAGACAATACATGTACTTGCAAACAAAAATCATTTTGTGTCTAGTGACTGGTATATTTTTGTGTCCTAGAACATTTTTTATTGTTTATTTTTCTTGTGATTCGATTCTTTATTTATTTTTCAAAATGCATGGGAACACTTTTAGGTTTCAAATAATTTTTCTAAATTCTTGCAAACTAGGTGGTGAAAATTATGATGCTTGGAAGGTGAAAGGGAGTTCACTGGTTTCCAAGAATATTGTTCTAGGAACATATAAATACTTAAGGCATCTAAACTACAAAAATTCATAGTTATGGAAGAACAACCTTAAGATATTATAACCATGATTATATTTGAAGAAATAAATCACCATATTCCTGAAGCTAAGGTCCACCAAGTGATACTTGGGATATCTTATTGTTTCGAAAAAGTTCTATTATTATCCCTATCCTAGGACTTGGCACTCCCACTTCGTATTGACACTCGATTTACTATGTTAGTCTCTTTGACATAATGTTGTGCTGTCAAGTTGGAAATTAATAAAATTACCCTCTCTTGTATTATGTATGAGATACCACATGCAAATAAGGATTTTACCTCATGATTAATTACCTAGAATGAGAGTCCATGAAATCACTTGTTATGGCTTTAGAATATTACGGAACAACTTGCAAGAATTGATGAGAAAAAATAGGAACAATTATACTCTCTCACAAAGGGTATGGTTTTTTTATATGATGAGAACATATAACAAACCTTTATTTTAAAGGAGAAAATTATGGAAGGCTGATGCAGTTCAATACTAGAGAGTAGAATAATGAAATCATATTCAGTAAACTTATAATGAATTGAAAATCGATTTTGTTTTATTGCATATGAGACAATTTTGACAGTTTTGAGTAGAATACTCGTCTTTTGTAATCAATTTAGCTTTCTTGTTAGTGTTTTTCCATTTCAATATTTGAATCCATGATTAAATAGTTTGGTGATTAAGATTTTTTCATTGAAAAAGACTTGTAGTCAAGCGCAATTGTCTCAAAACCATCTGTTCATTTCTTCATAGAATTCAACCATAATGAGGACCCAAACACAAAAATAATCAAGTAAATTCTTGTTAAGTTTCGACGAGCATGAAAGGATAAATTAACGAAGGAAAATCTACAAAACATGGCGCATGGAGGGCTCTATAATATTTATAAATTATGATACAAACAATAAACTCTTTATCAGGAATTGTTTTTTATTTGCTTGAAGGCTTCCCATTTTTAGAATCTATATTCATGAGCATGTCAGTGGAAATCCAGCTGACATATTTTTTATACATAATTTTAAGAAAATGGTAAGGGGGAATACCATAGATAGAGACAAATATCGGTCAAAACATAACCATTAACTGGAAAATTAAAATGAGGGTAGCAAACTATGACATGAAACTATAGATTCAAGTTTCAATTCTCTCGAAAAGATCTGCTAGAGAAATAAATTTTGTAAAGAAAGTCAAAGAAAACGACCACATTTTCACATAGAACGAAGACGTGACACATCAAAGTTCGGTAGTGTTCAAATAAATTACAAAGGGACCTATAGAACTATAATTTGTTGATTATTCTGAGACGGTTCCAAAAAGTGATTGTCATTGCCTGCTAAGAGTTGAAGGTACATGTAGAACTTGACACTAGAATCTTGATCTATCCATTTTTGTTCAAGAAGGAAAGTTTAAGGAGTTTGGGGAATTACTGTACACGAGACTCTATTTCAGTAACTATTCTAGTTTTAGACTGGATAACTCAAAGGGATTCGTACACATGGCATTAGAAATGTCGAATTGGATCCATTAAGTTGAAAGAGATGTGCATTTTAGAATGCAACGCAACAACTAACTAGCCTAGATCCAGCTTTACCCGGCTCTATCATGCGCCGAGAGGGATCAAATATTTCAAGCTGCAAACCCTTTTTTGGAGTGCAATTGTTGAAGCAGAGTTTGCACCTCGAAATATTTGATCCCTCTCAGCGCATGATAGAGCCGGGTAAAGCTGGATCTAGGCTATTTCCAGTCGTGGGCGGCAGCATTAATATTTTAGATGATCCACAGTATGTATATGTTTTTAGTTATTTTTGCAATTGAATTTTACAGTAGAATATTTTATAATCCAATTTTTACATTATAAAATTACATGAAAGAAGCTTAAGAATAACAATGTAACAATGTAAGAAGGTGAATAAGAAGAATGTGATATGATGGAGATATTGTTTTAAAACAGATATATTTGATATTCATATTGAATATAACACATATTGTAAAAACTCTGACAGTTTACTTTGTTAATTTACAATAGCACTTTAGTTGATTTTGTGCTATTGTAAATTAATAGCACAAAATCAACTAAAGTGCTATTGTAAATTAACAATAACACTTTCCTATAATTTTTTATTTGTTTAGTCTGTTATTCGAGTGTTGGTATGGGGAATTATGAGTGCTATTATATTATTATTATTTTTAGTTTATTATTATTTTTACAGTGTTAGCATGGGGAATGATTAGTGCCATTCTTATTACTCATTCTAGTGTTAAGCCATACCCCGAGTGTTGTGTTGAACTCTAATATTAGCATGGAGAATCATTAGTGTTATTTTTATTATTCTAGTGTCAAGTGAAAACTGTGGGTAGTTTATTGTTAACTTTTTGGAGTGTCTTATTATTATTCCAATGTTAGGATTCATTACTTGAATTACAATTTCACATATTTGAGTCAGAAAATAGACCTAATATTATGATTAGATATATTTTTCTGGTCAAAATTTGATTGGATGAGAAAAAAACTCTCGGATCATAGGATAGTCCTTTGTTGCATTATGTGATCCCTAACGTTACCTTGAAAGAAACTTGACTTAGTTTTTCACTACTTGAATTACAATTTCACATATTTGAGTCAGAAATTAACCTAAAATTACGATTAGATATATATTTTCTGGTCAAAATTTGATTGGATGAGAAAAAACTCTTGGATCATAGGATAGTCCTTTAGTGCATTATGTGATCCCTAACATTACCCTGAACGAAACTTGTGGAGAAGAGCGGAGAGTAGTGACTTTAGTTTTTTATTTGCTTGGTCTGTCACCCAAGTGCATTGTTTTACATATTTTTATCAATGTAATCTCTGTTTTCTTTAAATTATTAAATTTTTTCAGTCTGATATTCCTGTTAATATGGGGTTTTATTAGTGTTATTATATTATTTTCTTTCTTGTTTATTATTATTTGTAGAGTGTTATTTTTATAGGGTTAGTATGGAGAATTATAAGTGCTTTTCTTATCATTCATTCCAATGTCAAGTAAAGACTGTGACAGTTTACTTTGTTAATTTACAATAGCACTTTAGTTGATTTTGTGCTATTCTTATTACTCATTCCAGTGTTAAGTGAAAACTGTGGGTAGTTTACTGTTAATTTTTGTTAGTCTTTATTATTATTTCAGTGTTAATATGGGGAACCATTAATGTTATTATATTTTTTTTTCATTTTATTATTATTTTTACAGTGTTAGCAGTGTTAGCATGGAGAATTATTAGTGCTATTCTTATTATTCATTCCAGTGTATATTTACCGTCCATGGAAAATCCAATGAGAATGGATCTAGCATTTAAATTCTGAAATAAATTATTCCATACCAAATCGTGGAGTTAAAACCAAACTATTTACCGTCAATGGAAAATCCATTAATGTTATTATATTTTTTTTCATTTTATTATTAATTTTACAGTGTTAGCAATGTTAGC
>LPNX011033268.1:550950-614792 GCA_001517045.1 Pseudotsuga menziesii | reverse complement strand
TCAATGGAAAATCCAATGAGAATGGATCTGGCATTTAAATTCTGAAATAAATTATTCCATACCAAATCGTGGAGTTAAAACCAAACTATTTACCATCAATGGAAAATCCAATAAGAATGTATTCCGAAATAGGTTACTTTTCCCACTTTCTTGACACTAAATTTGCATTGCTTATTTCTAGAAACTATTGATAATTTTGTTTTGTTTCAGATGTGGACGATTTAGAATGGCACTTGTTAAATAAAAAGTTGAGTGAATACTGCAACCCAGGACATCATCCAAATTCTGGAATTCCAAGAGTCCAGTCTTCCACGATCTCTAGTTAATAGTTTGGAGAAATTTTCAATCCGGAGCAGAAATACCGTACGCAGTTTCACTAACAGCAGTATTCTGTACTTACCCTATATTCAAGAAAAATTACATAAAACCGAAAGAAATAATTCTTAAACAAACAACCAAGGGTTATTGGTGGTAAGAAAGTGGCTCACAGCCATTTAGTTTAGCGTTTGAAGCATAAGAGCTCGTACCCAGTGACAAATTTGCCCCTATGATATATCCAAGGTTGAGTATCTACTGGCCAATAATCTAAAGATGTTGCACACCAACCTATGAATAGGTCGTTTAAAGGAGGTACAATTGAGCTTGCATGTGAAATCATTTCTTGCATGTGAAATCATTTCGAGCGTAGAATCCCAGGTCATGGCCTTGTGCAATTTATATGATCTCGTTGACTAGAGTTAAATAATTTCTCTATGAGTAGTTAGGACTCTAGTGTATAATATTGGCAGTTAGCTCACATAATGATTTTTAGAAATATTTAGAAATATTGAAACTCAGACTGCTCAATTTACCAGGAGCCATTCGGAATAGGCGAGGAGAAAAGTGCAATGGAATGCAGCCACATGCACCACCAACTTTGCTTATTTGAATGGCTAGTAGTTTAATGTGAAATTGAGCTTGTTGCTGATTTTCTACGAACTATTGGCCAGTGGTGTGGAATTGGTGAGGTTGTCCAGTAAAATTTTTACTGTGGATATGGGGTTTATTTTCTGGAGGATTGGGAGCAGGTGTCTCTGGTTGTTTGGCGGGATTGAATCCATTCATTGTTGCTGCCTTAATGCTCGGCTGTGCTTGAATCAATAACCATTCTATAGTTCTCGCACCGTCTTTGAAGCCAAACATATTGATGAGGTTTAACATAGGATTCATTGTCATTTCTAACAGGCAATATACGGTCTCTCCACCTTTGTTACATCCCAGCTCTCTGGTAAGCTCTATCAGACGCCTAGTTTCCTTCGGCACTGAGAAATTTACTGTCTGTCCAGCAGTCTGCGAATCCAGTTCTTGTTTGAAATGTATCATCCATTCTGTTTCCATTCCCATTTTTAGTAAGGAATCAATGGTCTGTCCACCACTGGCATAACCCATCTCCTCTGTCATCTCTACCAAACCGTTCATATTATCTGGCCACATCCAGTCCACTGCACGCCCTAGAAATTTCAAATTTAAATCATTTTTAATTTCATCCAATAGTTTTATACAGTTCTCGGGCATGGCCACTCTCAAACGGTCTCTATTGCAAGACTTGAATACCTGCGATGGCTGCTCCTCGCGTTCTTTGTTATTTGTAATTGCTCTCAGCCTTATTCCGAAGGTCCAGCTTGTACGTATTTTTTTGAAGTGTGTATAGGTGTTTTGATTTAGTTACAAATATATATATATATATATATATATATATATATACACACCTAAGATTATTAATTATTAAGCCGACTTGTATATATATAGATATATAAGCCGACTTTTTTATGTGACACGTGTCATCTCCACGTTGAGCACGGAATTACACTTCTACCTCATATCGGGCTGTAGAATGCGCCTCTCGACACAAAAACTAACAAAACTAAAAAAATCCGAACAACTAAATTCAAGAAGTAAATATGAATTATGTGTCACTTACCTTGATAGTTCTCTCGGATATGAATATTTAGAGACAAAGGCTGTAATTCCCCCAATGATATTGCTTGCAAAGTGATCTTGTATAGTTCCTTAATTTTGTACCTGGCCCACTTAGAGAATTTTGATGAGGAAATATCCCTTCAAAGACCTATGATGTCCAATTGGGCTCCACTCGAAATTGAAGAGGGAATATAACTTGCAAATATGTGGGCATATACATTGTATGGTTTTATGTGTTTTAGGAGATGTTGAACAACCACACACACTAGTGTAGTGATGGATAAATTCTTCCCATATTTTCTGCCTTCCAAGGCTTTGGGAATCCTAAAGTTTGATGGGGATTGCACAATTGTTAAGATTACATCATCGTAGGTGGATCCAAAATTAGGTCTTACATTATACAAATGGGTTTTAGCTTCTTCATAAAGCCTGCATGATTGTAAAAGTTGGATAATATGCCTCTTCCATAGAAAATACAAGATCTTTCACCACTAGTACGAGTTGTCATGTATGTCCTTGAAACTCATTGGTGCGCCAAATTCATTTCATTTTGATCATATTGTATAGTGAGTATTTCCAATGCCCAAACCCAAAATTAGTGATTAACATGAAAACTACCTAGACCACTGGAAGCGAGGAACACACGAGTAGGTAAGGGGCACATCAAAATATGATGAACCATATTGGAACTACTTCTTCAACTGTGACTTCTCGGAATGCACAATATTTCTCTGGGTTTTGGAGGGTTTGGCAATATATATGAATGAAATTTAGAAATTCCAAAAAAGAAACTCTCAAACATATATAAGAAAATCAATTAAAACAAAGGTATTTGTCTCCAAATTATAGATTTAGGGATGGAATAATGAAAATTGGTGAGAAAAATAAAATTTTTTGGTGACCTTAAGTGACATCCATGAGACATTTTAGTAATAGATATTTTTGGTAGGTTAGAAATGCATTAAATAAAATGATATCATGTATTCATCAGTGTAATTTAAGTGCACATGATGACAACAATGTATCACTCTAATTTATGAATTCTTATGAGGTAGAGATGATTGAATGAAGGGAAAAATGGAGTCACTATTTTTTTTGTAAATCTACAAATTCTATTAAATGGAGTTATCAAAAACTACATAACAGGTAGGCCTCTAAGGTTGTCTAAGACCGTGGAACCACCATCCCAACCAATCAAAAATACATATATAAATGACTTTTGCACCATAAAATGGTCATCCTTTAAAGGGAAACAAATCCATAGACATGTGTTCAATGTTTATAATGTTCATAGAAAGTTTTAGCGAAAGAATACTAAACAAACAAAAACAAAAAAGTTGGAAATAACATGCAGAACCTGTGGGTGATGATGCCATTTGCAAGGTCTTCATCCACATTATACTGAGGGGAACCTCTTCCAGGATGAGAAACCACCCTGAAAGTCATCATCAGAATTTGAAGTAAGAAATTTGACTGGGAAGGGATAATATTTGTGAACAAGATCTTCATTGTTGCATACCCTCTTACTAAGAAGAGGCCCTATAGTTGAAGGAATATGGAAGTGAACACTCGTCGATGCCACTTGAACTGGAATTGAGCCTCTCTAAGGATTTCCTCCTCTAGTTGCGTTGTTACTTCCTACCTTGATGGTGCTAGTCGTTCATTGTCCAACCTCTAGGTGCTTCCAAGAGAAACTAGCTTCCAATCCATTGAGTTGTTCATCCAAGTCTATCAGTTTAGATCTGGACACAAGCACCATGATCTAGGATGAGATTTAGTTGCTCATCATGTCATCCATGAGTTTCCCTATAATATTCTTAATCAACTAGTAGTGATTGATTTTACCCCCACCTCTTCCAAAATCCAAATGATTTGAGACTAGGCGAGCCTCCTAGTCGTCTATAAACACACATATTGACATTGAGACTCTATGCGCATATCCTCCCTCCCTCATTGATATGAGGTTGTACACAAACCTACCATCACTACTGACTCCTTTGCGTGGGGTGTCCTGTTTCCTAGACATTGAATTTCAAAGAAAAGACCCTATTAAACATGGATATATGAAATATCTCATAACAAACAAAGAAAATTGAGACAAAGAGCCATGAAATAAGAAATCCATATTCCCCATCCCATGTTCTTAACTTATCTCGATGGAGAATCCCAATGGTCACATGCACTAGATCAGTGTCCATGGAGCCAACCTTAATGTTGTTGGTACTACTCCATAGTCCCTCCATCAACCGAGGGGACTTCGACCTCCGATGACCTTAAACAACCCACCATCTCATGCTTGAGCCTTAAATTCACTGCATGCGAAGTGCCACACTGCAAGCTCCCAAGTCGAGGCTCAACTTGTTGTCATATTGGAAGGTGGACACCTGAATCTAGGTAAAATTGAGTCATTATTGCATGAAAGGAGACTAGACATTATATGTATCATGAATATGGTGTTTAGATAAGACATCGTGATCACTAGTACAAAATTGATCTACATATATTTATACCCCATTGTAAAAAATTTCAATATTTTCCATTGATGAGCTGTGACACATGACTACGACATCGTGAACAGTAGCACTAAATTGATCTATATATATTTAGACCATCTTGTAAAAATTTTAAATTTTTTCCATATTTGTCAAGTTATGACACATGAGGGGGTCTTTGAATCCAAGATGTACAATGTTTACAATTTACCAACTTTTAACACTGCAAATGGGGGTCTCTAAATCCAATATATACATTGTTAAAAAATAGGGCCTCTAAATCCATCTAGAGTGTTATGATTTAGTAGAATGTACAAATTTATTGTCAAAATTGTAATTTTCCGTTGCAGGGGTAAAACAACTAAATATGAGTAACATAAATGATCAATCCACATTCTTTATTGTTGTCAACTAGTCATATTTGTATTCGTGTGACTAAAGTAGTTGTTCATGTTAGTCATTTTTTATCTAGTCGTATATTTTATCATGTGACTAAATTAGTCACTTATTTTAGTTGTGTTTATTTATATCACTTAAAATTCCTAGATTTTGGTTGTTTATCTCTTGAAAAACCTATGATGACTAAACGTTTTAGTCTTATAGTAACTTATCTCTCATTTTGTACTAGTGGTCGGTGAGTGGGTGTTTGGGAGGGTAGATACAGAGAGAGACAGAATTGAGGGGGTGGTTAGTTGTAGGAGTAGGTGAGAAACCAAAAGAGAGAGAAAGATGGGGTGGTAGGGAAAATATGGATATGGAGAGAAAGGGATGGGGATGTGGTTAGTGGTAGGGAAAGGAGATATCAAGTGGGGGGATGGGTTAGGAGGTTGTGGAGTGGGGTCTTTTGGGGAAGAGAGAGAGAGTAGGGGTTAGGATCTTAGATATAGAGAGAGATATTGGGGATTACGGGTTTAGAGAGAGAGAGAGATATTAAGGGTTATGTGTTCAAAGAGATAAAAGATCATGAGGGACTTAGAGAGAGAGAGAGAGAGAGAGAGAGAGAGAGATTATGAGGGTAGTGGTGGGGGTTTATGGGTAGGGGTATTATGGGATAGAGAGAGAGAAATATATACATGGATTAAGGGTTAAGAGAGAGAGAGAGGAATATATTGTGATCATGATTAGTGGTAGGGGAGGGGGGTTATCAGAGAGAGGGAAGGTTAGGTTTAGGGGGATAAGGGGAGAGATAGGGGGTTTAGGGGTGAGTCGAGGGCTAGAAGAGAAAGAGGGTGAGGGAGGGGGTTAGTAAGGGTTATAGGGAGGAGGGGTTGTTATTAGTCATAGGATGATTAGGTGGAACACAGAGAGAGAACTATAAATGAGAAGGGGTTGTTAGTGGGAAGTAAAATCAAGAGAGATAGACAGATAAAGGTTTAGGGGTGTAAGGAGAGAGAAGGGGGGTGTAGGGGATAGAGGGAGAGAGAGATAGGGGTTTATTTGTAAGGAGTAGAAGTAATAGTAGAGATAGATAGTGAGGGGGCTAGGTGTCTGGTGATGAGTATTCAAGGTATTGTGGGTAGAGAGAGAGAGAGAGAGAGAGAGAGAGAGAGGAGTGGCTAAGGATAGGGGATAGAGTGGTGTTTAGAAAAGAGAGATATATCAAGGGGGTTTATTGTTTGGGGAGGAGATGTTTTGTGGGATAGAGAGAGAGAGGGATCATGGGGGTAAGAGGTTTGGATAGGAGGGGGATTATGGGAGAGAGAGATTCAAAGAGATAGATAGACAGAGAGAGAGAGGGAGAGATGTCTAAAACCCTTAATCCAAGGCCAAGGAAACTAGGAAACCAAAGGGGAAGGATGAATAAAGGTAATACACAATAGAATAAGTACTAGGATATAATTCCAACAAGACAATAAAATGGAAAAATTAACCCCTTTTAAAAAAATGCAAACTTTTGATGCATATTATTTTCCAAATGAACATGCAATGCAACGTAAATACAACAATGGATGTAACCAAATATCAATTATAATATATATTACAACCCTATAATGTCATTAATAAAATTAGTGTTATAAGATACCATAAACATTATAATTAGAAAAATATATTGGTTGTTGTTAGTACTAGAACTTTACTATAGACTTTTCCCTATATTTTTATTTTTTCTTCATTTTGAAGCTCCTGAGTCTTTAAGTTTAGTATTTTAAATTATGCTACATCTACGCATTATCCCTTAGGTTACTTTTAATGTATTTCTTTTCATTAATGGTTTTAGCTTGCATCTCACCGTAAAATATGTTCTTCTAATGGTCTATATCATTAAAGTTTTAATGGTTTTGAACCTAGTTTTATGAGATTTATCTTAAGTTCATAAAGTTTTCAAAATTGCAACATTTAGGTAGTGGCTTGTTAAGAAGAAGTATATACTTGCGCTTCCAGAATGTCACAAAATGGCGAAAATTTGAAAATACAGTTGATCAAGTAATGATGTAAATTTATGATGTTTAGAGGTTGGGTTATCCATCATGAAATTCTTAGAGTTTGCAATTTAATTCACATATATTAGATATTTAATATAATTTAATAGGATCACTAAAATATAGACAAACATAACACAAAATAAATACACAAAGATTTTATCCTCGGAAACCACAAGGGAGAAAACCCAACAACTTCTCTTGTATAGATTCATCATTTAGGACAATGTCAAACCGAGATAGAAAACCCAAAGATGATGTATAATGATGAGTCTCTCGATTAACGTGTATCTTCATACATGGAGATACATCCCATGAGCGTCATTTAGGACCATATACATCTTTTTCCATGCAGATACAACCCAGGTGCATTGTTGGTGTAGTGGGGATTTCTCCCCTACTATGTGCAAAAGTACCTACACTTGATCAATGAATGATAAGGTAAAGTTCATGGTGGAAAGGATTTATCAACTTCAAATTGTACATCAAATAGTAACAATACAATTTGTTATATATATATTTTATCTAACTACTCAAAAATGATAACATGCATAAATTTTAGTAATGTGGGCCACTACAGCCGTCTGAGGAAATGGTCCACTAGCTTCATGGTCTAGTTCTCTATTCATCTCCACTAATGGTCGTCAAAAACAAGAATGGATCCAAGTGGGTATGGAGCAAGATCAACATACACTATGGGAATAATGGTGAAAGGTGAACAATTCGGGAATCTAATGTAAGGTTTACGAAAAGTGTTTTTGGGGAGACCTTCACAATGTATTTATAGGACGATCCAAGGTTTTTTGACCCATGGTATTTTATTGTTCATTTTATTTGTCCATGGGTTTTTACCCATTCTCATTTTAGGGTTTTTTCATCCTTTTTGGAGAGAGTGGGGATAGTCACAATAATTGATCAGCTTCCCTTCATTTATGGGGGAAGGAATAAAAATGTTTTGGACCATATTTGCTGGAATTTAATTGTGAAGGTCAAAATGGAGGGAATAATGGTGGGATTATGGTGTAATTATGGTTTGGACCATGAAGAGCTAGGTGAACAATATTTGGTGTTAACAGATTACCCCCTAATGTGTGAGGGTAAGAGCTCATCATATGACCGATAGACATAATAGGATCAAGGGAGAAATGGTGACAACAGTGGAGAGACCGAAGAGGACTGTATTGGAGTGGAGTCTCCTCATTCGAACTATAGTGGATTTTGGTTTGTATTTCTTCTAAAAAATGGATGAGGTACATATAATATCATGCATGTATATGGACGAGGCGGTCATACCCATCCTCGTAACATTGTCTCAATATAAAAAATGGTTATGAAGGCTCAAACAATGGGAGTTTATCAATACATATATAGAATTGGTAGTAGATAATGGTGGTACCAATGTGAGGTTGAATACAAATAATGATATGAAGAACTGGTACATAGGAACAATGGAATTCTCATAGAATTCCATATCACAACAACTGATGCTTTGCTAAATATTGAGGTGTAGACAACTATATGGACTCAATATCTGAGAGTTAGAATCTCTGAGGTACAATAAAAAACATCAAGTATTGTTGATACACATATGCATGACACTGAGGGGATTCTGAACACTATCACCAATGTAACGCAAAATGACGAGGGACATGAAACTGTATGGGTACAAAAATAGACTCACCAATGTGCTAGATTCAAGTGACAACCATTGCCTTCAGGAAAATAATGAAGGAACAAAAACCTTGTACGAATATCAATGGTGCGATGAAAGAGTTGAATTCGAGCATGTGAAACACAACCAACCCAAAAGGAACTAAGGAATCATTTCAAGTGGTCTAAGGAGCTCATCAATGAGGTGGATGAAACCAAGATATATGGACCTTTGGGACTATCCTTTTGAATAGATGTGTTGACGTTGACAATGGGAGACCTACAACTACCAAGGAAATTAGGTTTCCTTGATAGAAGCATGAGGGGGATAACCAAAAATGTGGGACACTCAGGGGACTAACAAACTGAATGAGGAACAAGAGTAGGGGTGTATAGGTGACTCAAAATTCCTTTGTTTAGAGTATGATGGAAGGGATTACCTAGAATAAAAAAGATACAGAATCATGGGGAGGGGATCATAGTTGTGAAACCAAGAACATAAATTCAATGGAAGATACTTCTATACATAACTAGATTAGCGATATCCAGGAGATCCAAGGAAGACTCATAGCAGAGTACTCTAAAGAAAGGTGACCCAATGGGGGGATGTTTCCATAATGTGAGACCATATGTAATATGTGTGGACGCCTAGAGGCACCATTTCGGCCTTCTTCACAGTTTAACGAGCACGAATAAGGGATAAACGTATGCTCACTATGATACTACCTTGTCAAGTTTTGTTGAGCCTGATATGGTAAGTGCTCGATGGTTTTTTCATGTTTAAAGAGTCTGAAAATAGGAAGAAGACTCTAGTTGGTTTATTTTTTCCTACAATAGTCTCCTAAGTCTGAAAAGGGATAAAAGTGTACAAAGGAGAGATATCCTAGCCGAAAGGAGAAAATATACTTATTTTCCATGTTATAATAATAAAACCCATATTTACACTTAGGAGACATTAATTTTTCAATTGTTTTCTATTCCTGGATTCCTTACTACACTAGTTGGCATCCACTTGCACCCAAAAGTCAACAAATGATAAAACTGGCTAAAGGAGAGATTTAGAAAGATCCTAGAAAAATATTCTGAGAGCTCTACAATCATTCTAGAATATTAAAATCTTAGTTGTACTTTTTCTTGAGTTTCTTTGATGTTCAACAATTTTAAGGAAATAAAGAAAAGCTAGTCTTGGATTAACTGCCTTCTTTTTTTCCCCAATCATCCTCTTTATTTTTCTCCATACAAAAGCATGGATCTAATATATTTCCATTACTTATCATATGGTACATCTCACTCATCCAATTCGTGATCATATTGGCATATTAGGAGAGTGATTTATGCACCTATGGGGGTTTTTGAGTAGTTTAGTAAGCCTGGCTTTTTTCCAATTCGAATAGCATCCTTATGATTTCGAATATCTGACGTAATTATATATTTGGACAACCTATTACTTCATGTGGTTGGAATATGTACACTTATTCAATAGAAATTTTTTTTTATGCTCCATATTCAGTCTCCTTTTTGTGGAATTTTGCATGTTTGAATAGTAATTTTGTGAGTGTAATTGTTCTAGAACTTGGGATTAATCTCCACATGGTATCATAGACTTGGTATTTTTAATATTCTCCTTCCATATTTATATTGTAGGTTCAACATCACTAATTGGGAGCACATTCTACTAGTTGAAGGGTGCAGTTGCTGAGATATGGATCAATCTCAAAGGATCATCTTCACTCCATTCAAATTTTTTGAATGGAAGGATGAGATGGAGATTTTGTTGAGTAAATGCCTCTACAAAGTGACCATGGAAAGTGAGGCTGAGCCCAATGTAGCTGCAGATAAAAATAAATGGAACAACAAGAAGGATGAGGCTTATGGTCTCTTGTTCTTGAGCATTTCAAGGGACTTCCTTTTTCTATCTTGATGGATTGACATCACCAAATGAGGTTTGGGAGAATATTGAGACTCTATTTGGAAATATGGATGAAATGAGGGGACATCAACTAGAGAACGAGCTGATCTCATTAATTCCTAGTATATTAAAATACTTGCAAGTCTACTTTTCCAAGTTTAAGGCCCTTATTCTACAGGTAAAACCGTGTGGAAACGAAAAGAAGGATGAGCAACTATTCCTAACCACAAATTCAAATCTTGGTATTGACTACTCTTTGTTTGTTTTGATCTTCCATTCCACCAAATTGACAGCATGAACCTGGAAGATTCCTAAGCTTGTTGAATTCATGGAATCTGTCACTCACGAGCAAGATAAATTGGTAATGATGGGAACCATCAAACCTTCCAAAGACCAAGATCTGGCTATTGGATATTCGAGGCTGGATTCCAAAGGCAAGAATAAATCCAATGCAAAGAATCCACTTGAACAAAAGAAAGACAAGTTCAAGTGTCAAGAGGATTCCTTAGGCTCCAAGAATAGCTTCCATAAGAGGAAGAATAAAGGTGAAATGAGGAAGTGCACATACTCCAATAAGGGATATAATCCTGAGATATCTTGTATGAAGAAGAAAATTAACATGTTGACTCAACTCCTAGAGAATAAGAACATCTCCCTTCCTGAATGCACAAATAAGAGGTAAGGAGGGTTAAATTAAAATGACAAGGAAAGAGTTCATGCCTTGGTTTCCAGCACTTCAAGATCATCTACCTTCATTATTGATTTTGGAGATTCAAGGAACATGGTTTCGAAAAGGGAGATTTTCTCCTCCCTTGATGATTCGATAGGTCCAAAAATTATTTTGGGAGATGACTCTATTAATGATAGTCAGGGGAAGTGTAGGATTTATCTTGACCATGGTTCTTTCAATGATATGTTGTATTTCCCAGGTCTTGCTTCTAAAGTCTTGGAATTGTATCATATGACCCACACTTGGTCTCCTAATAAGGTTGTCTTCTCTCCCAATGATGTTGAAATATGAGATATTTCAAATGATAGAATCATAGCTAACGGTGTCGTGGATCACAGTTTGAAAGTGTACAAGTTTTTCCATTTCCTACCCTTCTCTAACCCCTCTTCTCTTCTCACTCATGCTAATGAAGCAAGAAATCTTTGGCATAAGATATTTGGCCATCTAAAATACAAGTATCTTTTGTATTTGACTAACAAAGACATGGTCATAGGGTTACCGGATATCAAGTTTTCTAAAGGAGTCTACCAAGGTTGCATCCTAGAAAAACACCCAGAGCATAAGTATGAGAGAGTTACTCATGAGAGAATATCTACACCCCTTGAGTTAATCCATAATGAAATTTCTATTCCATTCCCTCATATTTCCATTAGTAAAGACAAATATGTCCTACCCTTCATAGATGACTTTTTCAGGTACTGTTGGGTTTACTTCCTAAAGTATAACTCTAAAGTTTTTGACCTCTTCAAGGTATTTCGAGCTTTGGTTGAGAACCAGTCTTGGAGGAAACTCAAGATCATCAGATCTGATTATGGTGGATAGTATGTCAAGTCTAAGTTCATCCATTATTGTGAAGACGCGGGTATCAATATGAAACATTCTATTCCCTACACACCTCATCAAAATGGTGTTGCTGAGAGGAAGAATAGATCACTGAAGGAGATGGAAACCTTTATGATGGATTCAAACAATTTTCCACAAAATTTTTGGGCTGCAGCAATAAAATTTGCATCCTATATCAAAAATAGGGTGCCTCACAAGAAACTTGATGGCATAACTCCTTTTGAAGCTTGGATTGGGTGCAATCCAAATGTGACCCTATTCTGGATTTTTGGCTCAAAGGCTTGGGCTAGAATTCCAACTGAAAAGAGGAAGCCTTTGCAACCCCAAAGTTAGGAGTTCTTATTTGTTGATTATTATGAAGGGTAAAAGGGTACAATCTGATCAAATTGATCACTCAAATATCTTTCATCAAAAGTAGTGTTGAGTTTGAAGAAGAGCCTTTAGAGGCAGCAGAAATTGGAGAGTCCTCTTCATCACTGCAACCACTGAATGTAAGTGAAGAGACTAATGAGTTTGTTTATTATGATATGTCTGATAATGATGATTTTATTGAAGATCCTAATAGTCCTACAAGACAAAAATGGGAAGCAAGGATCATTCATGCAGTTGGGGAACTAGATGGGAATCCTAGTGACACTAAGAGGACTAGATCTCAATTTGAGAGTGTCCTTTCTGTGAAAGATCCATTACTTGATGAGAAGTGCTATTTGATGGTTTAATCAGAACCTCAGACATATGAATATGTATCATATGATCCAATATGGAAAACATCCATGAAGGATTAATACAAATCACTCTAGAACAATGACACATGGTAACTAGTTAATCTCCTTCGAAGGAGAAAGCTAGTTAAGTGTAACTAGGTTTATAAACCCAAATTTGTTGCTGATGGTTCACATTTGAAATATAAGGAAATATTGGTAGCTAAGGGATCCTCACAATTTCAATGTATTTATTACAATGAGACCTTTGTACCAATGGCAAAGATGGAATCCATAAGGCTAGCTTTGGCCATTACAGCTTCAAGGCAATGGGAGGTGCATCACATGGATGTGAAGTGTGCATTCATACATGGAGATATGAAAGAAGATATTTATATGCAGAAAACTGAATGTTTTGTTTCTAATCCGTCTATTATCTCCCAAGATAAATTTATTTTGATAGTATGAAGAATTCGAGTCATGTCATGAAAGATTTAAAGATGACTAAGAAATTGAAGGTCTCTGTTTGTGCTATGGTTGAATAAATTGGAAGTTTTAGCTTTCGATGGCTTAGGTGGGGTTCTTAATAGCTCATTAGCAACCAAAAGGCTTTGTTTTGGTAGCTAACAGTTTAACACAGGATAAAGGTAAACCACCGAAAGTCGGCCCGAGCGATTAAATGGTAAAAACACTTTCGGTGGTTTAGGAGAGACTTGAGACATCTCATTAGCCACCGAAAAGTGTTGCTTTCAATGGCTTAGTGAACAGTTCAAGAAGGGTGTTAATAGCCGAAAGTAGGAAAAAAGGTGTTGGGGAAAAAGTGATTTTGATGCCTTAGGCAAAAGCTCTAACGTTTCAGCAGCCACCGAAAGCAAGGATTTTTGGTGGTTAAAAGGGATTTTCGGGGAGATTACTATCCGTCGAAAGCTGAGTTTCACCGCAACATGGGGAAAATGGTTTCAGTTTCTTGGGAGAAAGGGTTAGCATTTCATTAGCCACCAAAATCCATGTTTTTAGTGGCTAGCAGACAAATTCCTGAAGACTATTAACCACCGAAAAGGAAAAAGAGAGAAACGGTTAGAAATCGGTCAAATCAGACCTCGTCAGCCAAGCAGTGATCATTAAAGGGCATGATAAACCACCGAAAGCATAGAAGGATGCATAAATACATGAGGAAATGAATAAGGAGGTCATTATTGAAACTGATAAGGAGTGATGTGATGAAACCCTCTCCATCTATCCACAGAATTGCAGAAAACCTCACCGCATATCCAATTTGATTTTGACATGATTGTTGGGCAAGGGGTCTCGAAAAGATCAAATGGAGCCATCACCCTTTGACCTAAGCATAAATCATGCAACCAAAATCCCTAAAAATCAGTGCCCATCCTTAAGTACACTCCACCTTCGAACTTCCTGGAACAGGAGAGAAGTGGTTTAAGACCACCATACTAAAAGATGTAGAATTCATATCTAACCTGAAGCCTAAGCATAGGGCGGTGGTGTGGAAGAAAAGTGTACCATACTCCTAGATGGAAGAGACATGGCAGTAGCTGCTAAAGGCCATTGTGGTCTACATAACATGTGAAGGGAGATATAATAGAGCTATGATTTACCATTTTAATTTGATGAACCACTTCATAGGGAGAAACCCACTAAATTTTCCTTTTTACTTACACACGAGTTTGGAAAAAATGGCACACCAGGTGAAGGCCTAGCAAACCAAGAATGCTGGAAGAATGTCTCATCATGGACTTATCCAACTGCTGATCCAAGAGTTGCTGAAAAGGAGAAATATGGCATGGCCTTATTTCCTGTTTTGGAATGGTTTTGAAATAGGCCTGCACCCAGAAGAAAAGGGGAAGTCTCCTGCCAAAAAGTCCAACACACCAAGAAGTGGGAAAAGAAAGAGAAGGGTTATATCCCCAGCAGTAGTAGAACAGACTCCCTCCTCTTCTAAAGCCAAGAAGGTCAAAAGAAACTTGGATTTTAGTGAGAAGGGCCAGGAAGTTACAACACATAGTGAGAACATTTTGAACCTACCCTACTCAGATTCAAAAGAGGAACAAGAATAAGGTGCAGACCTAGCTTTGTAGGTTGTAGAAGAGATTCAAAAGCTACCATCACCTGCACCAAAAGAGAAAGATGAACCAACAGAGAAGGTTTCCTCTAGCAATCCCAAGACTCAAAAGATAAATCAGTTGCTAAGGCAAGTGTATGAGATGTAAATTTTTGTCAGAGAGGTAAAGAGGAATAATGATATTTTGACCAGTAGGAATAAGCTGGTACATAAATATTACCTAGAGTAGAAAGAAAGGTATATTTTCCTAAAGAGACTAAATAAAATATACTTGAAGGATAACACAAGATTCTATAGGATGATTAGTCTTCAGAAACTATAGATGAAGGAGGCCAAGCTAAACCCTAGTATCCACCTCACATTGGAAACCCTAGCTGAAGTTGCAGTTAGCCTTCAGCCTCCAGAAGAAGGCTAGGCTGTTGTTAACCCTCCTGGCATAAAGCCTACTGAAGAAGAAATCTAAGCAGAAAGACTGGAAAAAACAATTTTGGAGGCAGCCTAAGAATATTTGAAGAACAGGGCTTTTGGTGGCTTAGGCGGACACTGAGGTAGTTCATTATCCACTAAAAGCGCTACTTTTGGCAACTAACCATTCTGATATTTTGGCCTCTTAACCACTGAAAGCAGATAGAGGCATAAGATCAATTTTTGACATGTAGGACCAATTTTGGGCGAACATCGATGGCTCAAGGATGAAGTATAAAGATGAAGGACGCTGAAGAAAACATCAAGGAAGGTATGCTTCAGTTTTGCTGTGACATAATAGTAGAAAAGGTCACCAACACTCAGCTGTCAAAGTGAAATAGTGACTTAACCAGCAGAACAACAGTGGCAGTGATTGGCAGTACTTACTTCAGTTATCAGAAGGTTCAAACAATGAACAAATTCTACAGATAGTTAGACTAGTAGTTAATTAGGGTTTTTTGACCTAAGTATGCAAAAAAAAATTATCTTGTTTATTTTTATTAAATTAGATCCAAGTTTTCAGGATCTGAGTATTTTTGTAAAGGCTATAAAGCCTAAGACTTATTTAATTGAAAGGGTTTGACTTCGGGGACTTGTAGACCAATACTATTGTCAAGCTTCTCATTTTACTCGAGACCTAATATAAGCTCTTTTGTTATCATATGTTCAACTTCTATTTTCTATCTATTCTGTGCTTATGCTTGAATGTATTATTCAGGTTTGATTCAGGTTAATTAATGTCTAATAGCTGTCACCCTATTAGCATATTGATGTGATTTGAATTATAAGTGCTTTCCTTGTCATGATTAGCCATTTATATATATATTTTTTATGTATGGATCTGCCAGTGTGATAAGTTCTCCATCTCTTCACCATATTGTCAACCTATGAACAGTGGTAATTAGAAGCTTTATCCCTAATTGAGTTTCATGCATGGCTTGAGAGTGTGAGGTTTATAGGTCACCTGACTTGATCCACTTAGAAAACCATAAAAATATTTAAGTTACCAAGCATCCTCAAGCTACAACCTAGAGGAGTTTCCTGGAGAGATAACAAATTGACGTCTTTGCCAAGGAGAGTATAATGAAGCTCAGCTTCCCTGGGAGATGACATAGATCCATGCTTTGATGATAGACAAAGCTTAGACACTATTCTAGTTGTAATAATATATCTGGCGACTCAACTGAAATAAGGTGGCTTCATGAAGACCAAGTACTAGAGAAAACCCTCAAGGGCCACCAGCAACACCGGTTCTAGATCTAGAAGAGATTCTGAGAAGATCTAGGGCTTCACTAAGGAAGACCAGCAGTGCTGCAAAGGAAGCTACATCAAGTATTTCAAGAAATATTTCTGCTATCATTTCTTCTGCTGAAACACTTAATTATCAGGAAATTAAAAATACATCAAAGAATTTTAGGGTTTGGGCATCTTCAAGCACTGCTGCTTGTGAAGATCCAATCCTTGGTGACTCCATGGGGATAATTTTACCACCACCACCTTCTTAGCGACTACCTCCATTAGTACTACCTTCCTCCACCCTTTCCATACCCATTTCCAATATGGCTTCCCCTCAATTAATGAAAATGGAAAGGATTGTGGTAGCTAGGTATGCCCCCCTAAATTTGCCTAACCCTCTCTCAGCCATGCCCACTGGAGACTACCTCAAGTACATGCCTAAGTTCATAGGAGAGGGATATTTCATAGTTGAAGAACACCTAGAGGCATTGTTACAACTGATTTTATCACACATTCTGATTCACACTTTTATGGCCTTTTTTGTCCCAATGCAGACTCCTTAGACCCCATGGACCATTTGTGTACCTTTGATGTTTCCAAGATCATCCCTAAAAACATGCAAAAATTTCCATACGCGAATTTTAATCCATTTCTTGTGTATATACACGGATTTGACCCTTAAACCCGCACACATCAGGATGTGTGCAAAAGACCAAATTATTTTGGAGTTTTCCTTGATGTGGATCTGACTCACTTGTCTCCTGGCCTTCCATATGCCTTGAGATCACTCTGATTTGACCTTTCATCACCCCATTGAAGAGCTATATAAGGAAACCTTTGGATACATTGAAGGCATGAGGAATTGAAGAGCAAGAAAAATATAGTCCATTGTTGTCGAAGCTTATACTTGAGTCTGCATCCCTTTGTCCCTTAGAGCAGTTTTGTGTTCTTCCCAAGTTTTCCTTTTGCTTGTGAGCTTTCTATCGAGAGATAGAGGATTGAAGTGGTGGAGGCCCAATTGGGGGACTCAGTTTCTCTAATTCACAGACGTGTTGACGGAGGTTGTTTCTATTTTAATATCTATTCTATATTAATAGAAATATCTTTTCCTATCCAATAATGTGTATTTGAATGAATATTTGATCCATGGATGATTTCAAATGCTTATATGTTATTGATTATATATGCTAGAGTAGGTCTAACACAATTATATATAGCATGATTGTCTTGTTTATTGAATGTTGAGGAAGCAATTTATCAATTAAAGATGGAGTTGGAAAGCTCAATGGGGATCTACGTCAACCGTCCATAATAAGGTATGAATTGAGATATTTTAGTGTTAGATATTTGGTTTCTCTTACATATAAGAAAGGATTGATTTCTAGAGTCAAGCTATCTGTTGTGGTACCCCAAGCCATAGGAATTTCTCTCTGTAACAAAATTGGCGACTCCGCTGGGGATGTTCCTTGTTTTGATTTGGGGTTTGGGGGCACAATGTGCTTGATATTATTGACTTTCTCTTTGTTTCTCCTTGTTTATGTATTGCATTTTATAGTATGTTTATCCATTGACACTCCCCTTTATTGGTTTGACCCTTGGCCTACTTTTCACCACTTCCTTCTCTTTATATGCAGGTTTTTGGCCAAAAGTCACATACATACATGGATTTTTGGCCAAAATTCATGTATACACATAGGTTTTTGGCCAAAATCTGCGTATACATGTAGCTTTTTGGCCAAAGTCGTGTATATATGCAGCTGTTCTTTAAACAATCATGTACATCCTCCCTTTTGGTGAGTTTTATGTTGTGGGAAGTTGTTGGGTGGGTTGTAAGTGTGGTTGGGTCTTCCTTGGGTCTAATGTTGTCTGTTGGATGCTTCTTTTGTGACCAGAGACTGCTTTTTCATTGATTTTTCTTTGAAAGTAGTTTTAGTCATTTATGCTTTTTGTTTTTCCATTAGTGCATTACTCTTTTTTGTCTCAGTGTCTTGTTGGGATTGTGTTTTATACTTGTTGCAGAGACTGAGAGTTTTAGATGACTTTTATTGCATTTTTCATTCTTTTATATTGAAAAATACAAATTAGTTTCACTCTTAGTTGCATCTTAGATATGGATTTGAGGAGGTACTTGCATTGGATTTCTTGGATAAGAGTTGTATTTAGGATTTCATATAGGAAGGATTGCATTGACATCAAAGGAATGATTTTTTATGCATCTCATGTAGTGGCATACCTTGTTTTTCATTTGACAAAGATTGCACTTAGCATTGTTTGTTATGGTGTGCCTATTTATTTCACTACTGAGTCATAATGTCATTAGTTGCACGGCCATTTCCCTTTGAGTAATTACATCCAATTAAAATCAGCGCATAATAAAATGAATTACACTCTTTTCTTTTATAGGGTGCACAAAAAAGACTAGGTTTTAGGGTCTTGGAATAGTTCATTGTGAGTAAATTCTCCAAGACCACTAAATGAAACATGTATGTGTCTGTCTAGGTGAGAGTGTGAAATTCCTTGGTATAATTAGTGTTTCTCAGGATCCTCTTCTTACAAGGGAGTTAAGCATGAGGCGGTGTGAGCAGTTATTGATTGGGATGACCCGTGGTCATAACTGAGTAGCACCGGAGAGATTTCTAGGATTGTATTCGTATCTGGGGGCTCTTTCGGGAGTTTTGGGCTTTAATACCCTACCCATACAGTTAATCCTACATGTGACTGTCCGCCTGAGCATTGATTATATTGAGGTGACCTTAGTTTCCTTACCTAGGTTATCGAGGGGGTACTTTGCAGGGGTTATTCTGTAGGTGTCCCATCTAGGTTGGGGTCAGAAAGCACAGTCACTATATGCGTTGAAGCTGAGGGCCACAATAATTGGTTACGCACCTCTGCTCATAGTGTATGGGAGTTTTGAGCCTCTCCTAGGCGAGACATACCTGCTGCATTCGGGAGCTTACATATCCTCCCCTTGGTTTGCTTGTATTTTGGCTGTAGATTTTCTTAGGTGTGTTCTCTTTATGTGCTAGTTGGCCTTTGGGATCATGGTTACTTGAGTATATTCATGCTCTTAGGAGTTCAGGTCCTTTTATTTTCATCATGCCTAGTATCCTATCACCCATCCTTGGTCCTAGTACGGACCCTGGTGTCGGAATTGGGGGCATCACAGTCCCTTACCTTGCTCATAGATTTGGGAATGGTCATATTCCATCCTCTACTCCATTTGTATAGGATTTTTATTCCCTTCGCTCGGTGTTTACACTAGCGGTCACCCTCATGGGGGTTGTAGTGGATATGTGAACATTGAGTCTACACTTTACATTCCTTTTATGGCCCATCGTCCACCGCACTATTTCCTTTGAATTTATTTGTCATGATCATTCCTCCCTATATCCTATAGTTTGGATTCTTTATTAACTATTTTGGGTTGTTTTGGACTAATATGGTTGTCATGTAGGATCCAGTTTTCGTACACTCTCTCTAAGGTTTCGACCCGTTCATTCCTATCATAGGTATTATGTCTAAACTGGCATATAGGTTAGGATATCACATCCGCTTGCACTTATGCATTTCCTTTCGACTGTTCCATCTTAACCTTAGGTACAAACCCATTCTATGGTATCACAGAACCTTGATGCTATTGTTAGAAGTGGTACTATGTGAATGGTAGAGCTTTCCTATACATAGGTGTCCTAGTTAGCTCCCCTTTTCATTTTGTACCCATGCTATGAGTCCTCTGTTAGGTCTAGGAGTCCTTTGTATAGTATCACCATGTCTTTTTGCAAGAGCCTTGTACTCCTATTGATATTTCTACTGGCCTATTTCCCCAGGACTCCCTTATGTCAAGTTGTAATTGCATTATCATGAGCTTTGCCTTCCTCATTAATCCTTATGCTGGCTTCCATGACTTTGAGTATCAGCCATATAGCCCAAGCTTGTCTCATGTCTAACCACGCAGAGCCATTTTATATATCCTTTGCAGCCTGATTCCCTATTTTTATCGAGAGGGGACTTTCCCCTGAGTGTTGCTATTATACACATGTGTCCTTGCATTGAGTATAGGTATGTTTCGCTGCTTTGAACTAGTTTGTTTGCCCATGTTGACTCCTCCTAGTCTATAACTTTAAAGCGATTTTATTCTTTTTCAAGATTTTCAAATATTTGAAAATGTCCAAAAAAAATTAAAAAACCAAAAAGCCGGACAAGAAAATATGTTATCTTTGGCAGTAGTCGAGTTGTGTCGCCTTCGAAAAGAGAATTGTATATCACATCCATTGGTTGGGTTAATAGTTTGACTTTAGGAGCTATACTAGTTTATTTGAGTTTATCTCCACTGACTGGTTAAGCTTCCAGTCCCTATGGAGCCTCTGTCGATGCCTCCTGTGTCACAGAGATGTCCCAGTTTTGTATATCGAGTATATGCTACATAAATTTAGTCACCATTCATATTTATGCTCTTGTTTGAAGGAAGTTGTAACCTAAGTCGACCATTCCTCATTTATCTTGACGTTGCATGTCAGCCATTCCCGGTACAGTTACTGGTTCGTGCACCTTATGATCAAGTCCTTCCACATTATATAGCTTTGCTAAGTACCTCATGTTGGATGATGGGGGATGCCTTAATGCCCTCCTTCCAGTAGATTACATCCCATCGACTTCAGATCATTTATTCTGGGATAGGTATCTAGATTCATTTTTGAGTACCTTGAGACTTGTGGTCATCAGTGGCAGGTTCCCTTGCCATCGATAGTTTTTGGGAATACATCAATGTCCCCTGATTGATGGATTCTCTCAAGTGTTCGACCTCAATACCTCTATTCACATAGTAGGACATGTACTCATAGCGGTTTGTGTAGAAGACCATCCAGATTGGTGGCATCTCTTATATGCTACCTGCTTGATCGTGCCAGTGTTCATGAGATTTCATCTCTCGTGACTTGATTCCAGTATATGTCATAAATTTCCAGCCATTATGGAGATCTTGATCCATTATATATCTTCAGCCTTCATGGAGATCATGATCCTTTGTATATGTTCATCATGGCGATTCTGATCTATTTATATTGTACGTGACGATGACCACACATGTCATATTGTATCATGCCTATTCATGGCCATTGTAATCTTATGTATCTGGGACTTCTACATCTACTTGCAATTATATGTAGAGATTTATTATTGTATTGTACTGATTGGATGGCTGGTTCTTCCACTGGGTTCTTCATCACTCCACTTCTAGGATGTACTTACAATGTATTTTGGCCATCGTATGACCCCTTTGCCCTCACACATTAGGGCACATCTCTTACAATTGATTTTACCACACATGGTGAATCACAATTTTATGGCCTTCCCTATCCATCTGTAGACTCCTTAGACCCCATGGACCATTTTTGTACCTTTGATGTTTCCAATATCATCCATAAAAACATGAAAAAATTTCCATATGCGACTTTTAATCCATTTCTCGCATATATACGCGGATTTGACCCTTAAACCTGTGTATATCGGGATGTGTGCAAAAAGGCCAAATTCTTTTGGAGTTTTCCTTGATGTGGATCTGACTCACTTGTCTCCTGGACTTCCATATGCCTTGAGATCGCTCGGATTCGACCTTTCATTAACCCATTGAAGAGCTATATAAGGAACCCTTTGGATACATTGAAGGCATGAGGAATTGAAGAGCAAGAAAACTATAGTCCATTGTTTCCGGAGCTTATACTTGAGTCTGCATCCCATTGTCCCTTGGAGCAATTTTGTGTTCTTCCCAAGCTTGCCTTTTTCTTGTGAGCTTGCTGTCGAGAGATGGAGGATTGAAGTGGTGGAGGCCCAAGTGGGGGACTCAGTTTCTCTGATTCACAGACATGCCGACGGAGGTTGTCTCTATTGTAATCTATATTTTATATTAATAGAAATATCTTTTCCTGTCCAATAATGTGTATTTGAATGAAAATTTGATCCATGGATGATTTCAAATGCTTATATGTTATTGATTATATATGCTAGAGTAGGTTTAACACAATTATATATAGCATTCTTGTCTTGTTTATTGAATGTTGAGGAAGCAATTTATCAATTCAAGCTGGAGTTGGAAAGCTCAACGGGGATCTACATCAACCGTCTGGAATAAGGTACGAATCGAGATCCTTTGGTGTTAGATATTTGGTTTCTCTTGCATATAGGAAAGGATTGATTTCTGGAGTCAAGCTATCTGTTGTGGTACCCCAAGCCATATGAATTTTTCTCTGTAACAGGTATTTTACATTTATGCTGAGAACATTAATATAGAACAAGAAGATGTGTGGCCTAGGGTTTTTGTACAAATCCTAGATGTTCAGGCTAGGAAATGGTTCAAAGAAATTCCTACTGGATTAGTAGCAAGCATTGAATCACTAGACGACATCTTTCTAAAACATTGGGGAGAGGGGAGAGACCACCTCTATTATATTACAGAGTTCAGCAACTTGAAAAGAGAGAATGAGGAGTCTGTCTCCAAATTCACCAAGAGGTTCAACAATATGTACAACAATATCCCCACTAAAATCAATCCCACTAATACCTTAGCCAGGATAACTTATGCAAATGATTTTGACTCAAATTTCTACCTGCTTCTCAGAGAAAGGAGGTATGCCTGCTTATCACTCATCCAGGATGCTTCCCTAGAGGTAGAATCTAACATTATGGCCTCTCAGAAGGTCAAAGGAAAGATAGACAGGAAGAAGCAGCCAACAGACCCTATTGGGGCTTCTTCATTAGACAACAAGATTGACAAAATGACCAAACTGTTAGATAACCTGACTGCTGAAATTTCTAAGTTAAAATACCAAGGATAGATACCTATGAGGGGTAAAGGGCCAAGTGATTTTGTTCCTCGAAACCCTAATTTTGTCCCTTATAGAAGAGAAAACCCCCCAGTTCATATCCTCAGAAGGGAAAGGAATCAAGGGGAAGATCAAATAATTAGGGCTCCTTTTTAGAATGTTGTACTAGAAGAAGAGCCAGAATTCATTAAGGAAGAAGGAGAGGCTGAAGAACACATCCATTGCATGGAAGATGAAGTTGACTATTCTTTTCTGACAAAGGAAGAATATGAGGAATCCCTAATTGATGAGAAGATCAGTGAAGAAGCAGTATATCAGGATGATGGTCAAGGGGGGTATAATCTGAGGTCCAGGATGGTTGTTGCTCTTAAAAAGAATGTTGTTCCTGTCAAATAGCCTATTGCACCAGCTAAAAAGGATACTGTTTTACCAAAGAAAATGGCTGTCATTTCCAAACGATTGCAAAAACCAGCACCTTCATCAAGCCCTGACCATGTCTAACTCAAATCTCCGGTACATGAGGTAAGGTTTCCTAATAGACTGCATTATTCTTTCAACCTTGAGTCAGAGATTTAGAAATTGAAGATTCCTTTACCATTAATTGAGCTAATGAAAAATGATGCATTCAAATCTTCCATATTGAATTCTCTTTAGCCAAAGGTACATATTTATACTGACTTTGTAAATCTACAAGATGACAAACCTATTGTAACCCTAGTCCCTATGATTGAAGACCTAAAGGATTCATGCTCACCTTTCTACATATCCTTGAATATCCGTGATAAAGTCCTTCATAACTATCTTCTAGACTCAGAAGCTTCCCATAAACTAATACCAAAATTTGTGATGGGTGTGCTTGGCCTCAGCATTAAAAATCCATACCATGATTTGTTCTCCATTGAATCTAGAAAGGTCAAGTTCCTAGGCTTCATCAAATACCTTGTTGTAAACCTATCTCAACTACCTTCAAAAAGCATCATGATGGACATTGTAGTGGCTGATATCCCTCCCAAATTTGGTCTCTTGCTATCTTGATCATGAAGTAAAAGGCTAGGGGGAACCCTTCAGATTGACCTTACATATGCCACAATCCTGAAGTTTGGAGGGGAGACCAAGAGGATTTACAAAGAAAATCAGCTTGGCAACATCATAAGCAATGAAAGGAATTCAGTGAACCACCCCATCTATGTAGTAAACACTGATTTTGGATCATGGATTCTGCAAATACATGATTCTCAGCAAACACTAGTCGAGCTTACCAAGCCCACTTGTCAACAGCCCGAAGAAGTGACCACAGTAGTCTAGAACATGTATTTTGATGGGGCTACCACTCAAAGCTCAACAGGTGCAGGTGTAGTATTGATCTGTCCATCCAAAGAGAACATTCATCTGTCTTATAAGATTGACTTTAAAACCACTAACAATATAGCATAATATGAAGCCTTGTTGCTAGGATTTAAGGCTGCCAAGAAGATGGATATCATGTGCATGAGAATCTTTGGAGATGCAGACCTTATTATATAGCAGGTCAACAACACTTTTCAAGCAAAAAATGTCAGGCTGAAGTCCTATAGGGATGAGATATGGAAACTCAGAGACTCCTTTATGTTTTTTGAACTTTCATATATACCTAGGGCTTTGAATCACCTAGTCGATTCCCTGGCTATCTCTGCAAGTCTGTTTGTTCCTCCTTTACCTCCTAAGCTCAACTATGATGTTCAGGTCAAGTACAGACCTTCCCTGCCAGATAATGTCAAATTTTGGAAGGTGTTTGAGAATGATGATGAGCTTAGTAAATTCCTTCATCAAGTAGATGATTTCTCTAATATACATATAGATCAAGAAAACCTAAACATGGAGGAATCCCAACAACTCAAGTTGAAAGATAAAGTAGCTGATCAGAATATTGTTCAATTACCCAACAATTATATAACTCAGGGTCTAGTACATATGAACGATCCTTTTTATCATAATGACATCTCTTTCAAGCCTGCCAAAAAGGAGCAAGACCCTGCTATCCAAGAGAAAAACATAGGTAGCCAAAGCCATCCAAAACTGATAAATCTGTCCACTAAGTTGACTACTGATCAGAGGTCTAAATTTTGCAGCCTGATTAAATAATTTGCGGATATCTTTGCCTGGGAGTACAGTGACCTGAAAACCTATGACACCAATATCATCCAGCATAGGATTCCTTTGGAGCAGAACACCATCCCTTTCAAGCAGAAGCTGAGATCCATCAGTCCTCTCCTACTACCTGTAATTGAAAAAGAAAACCATAAGCTCCTCAAAGCCAAAATCATAATCCCCCTCAGGTATTCCAAGTGGATTGCATACCTAGTGGTGGTAAGGAAGAAGAATGGGGAAATCATGTTGTGTGTGGATTTTAGAAGCCTAAACAAATGTTCCAAAAAATACAACTATCCACTGCCCAAGATGGAACACCTATTGCAAAGAGTCTCAGGGGCTAGAATCATGTCATTCCTAGATGGCTTCTCTGGATACAACCAAGTTGTTATGCACCCTGATGACCAAGAGAAGACTTCTTTTACCACCACTTGGGGCACTTTCATGTATGCTAAAATGACATTTGGGATGATGAATGCTAGGGCTACTTTTCAAAGAGCCATGAACCTAGATTTTATAGGGTTAAACAATAAATTTGTGCTTATGTACTTGGATGACCTAACAGTTTACTCTCATAGCCATCATGAACATTTACAGCATTTGAGGAGGGTATTTCAAAAGTGCAGGAGGTTTGGAATATCACTCAACACTAAGAAGTCCCAGTTTGCACTCAGTGAGGGGAAATTCCTGGGTTGCATAGTCTCAGCTGAAGGTGTAAAGATTAATCTAGTAAGAGTGGAATCAATCCAGAAGCTGTCCATACCGAGATCAAAAAGGGGTATTCAGTCCTTTTTGGGTAAGATAAAATTTGTCAGGAGGTTCATCCCTAATTTCTCTGAGTTGGTAAAGCACATAATAGCCATGTTGAAAAAGGATGCAGAAATAAAATGGACTGACCAAGAAAGAAGCTCTTTTGAAGACATCAAGAAGGCTATCATGGAGGCCCCAACCCTGATTAGTATGAACTATACCAAGAGTTTTTATATTTCCTCCTTTGTATCATATGACATAGTGGCAGCTGTGCTGTTACAGAAAGATGATGAGGGTCTCGACCATCCAATTGCATTCTTCAACAAAACCTTGAGAGATGCTGAGCTGAAGTATGATCCAATTGAGAAATGGGATTATGCTCTCATCAAGTCATTGAAGACCTTCAAGATTTACATTCTCCATGCAAAATTTCTTGCATATGTCCCTTCAGTTGTTGTGAAGGATGTTTTGACTCAGCCTAACATTGATGGAAAGAGAGATAAGTGGATTGCCGCATTCATTGAGTTTGATATAGAGGTGAAGCTCACTAAGCTAGTAAAAGGACTAGGTCTGGCCAAACTCATGGCTAAAGAAAACTATGAACTAATGGGGATAAACTTCACTTGTGTCAATTTAGCAAAATTCCAAACTATAGTAGCAGTAGAGGGAGTTCAAGATCAGAATGACATTCAACCGGTGGCTGAAAAACCTATCTTCATGTGAGTGGTACTCGGGTATTATTCATTTTCTACAGAAATTACAAGTTCCTTCTGGTCTCACTCCTAATCAAGTACGAGCTCTTAAATTAAAATCTATTAAATTCTGCATAGTTGACAAACTGCTGTACTAGAAAGATCTGTCTGGGGTTTTCCTGAGATGTCTAGATAAAGAAGAATCAGATCAGGTCATGCATCACTTTCATTCCAGCACATGTGGGGGCCATCATTATTAGAGGACCATAGCTCACAAGATCCTGAGGGTAGGGTACTATTGGCTAGTCCCTTTTTCTGATGTACGTACTTTTGTAAGGGCCTGTGACCAGTGCCAAAGATTTATAGGGAAGCAACAACTCAAATCCTTGCCCCTTAGGCCTATTGTAGTGAATGGGCCTTTCTAGAAATGGGGTCTGGATTTCATAGGAGAAATAAATCCATCTTCCATTGGGCAGCATAAATGGATCCTAGTATCCACAGACTAATTTACCAAGTGGATAGAGGCAGTACCCACTAATAATTCCACTCATCAGGTCATCATGAAGTTTTTATATGAGAATATCTTTCGCAGGTTTGGCTGCCCAGTAAGGTTAGTAACTGATAATGCACCAGCTTTGAAAGCTGAGGCATTGGTTAGAATGTGTGATTCAATGGGCATTCAGCTGGTGCATTCCACATCTTGTTATCCTCAAGGCAATGGCCTGGCTGAGTCAGCCAACAAAATCCTAGTCAAGATCATCAGAAAAGTATTAGAGACAAATTAGAAAAGCAAGGATTCTAAGCTAAAGTTTGCTTTATGGGCTGATAGGGTAACAGACAAAAGATCTATAGGTACTTCTTCATTCAAATTAGTTTATGGTACTGAGGCCATTTTCCCATTCATCTCATTCTGCCAGTGGCAAAATTCTTTCAGGAAGAGGAAGATGAACCAAATGATATGGTGAGGAGGATGATGGATTTGGTGGAGTTGCAGCAAGTCAGGGAATAAGTGATAGGAAAATAAGAAGCCCATGAACAGTGGATAAAGGTCATGTTGGAAAAAGGAAAAAAAGTAGACAACTTTTAGGTTGGATATTGTGTACTCAAGTGGGATGTTGTCAGATAGGACAAGGGAAAACATGGAAAGTTTGACTCTTCATGGATTGGCCCTTTTGTGATATCTCAGGTACAGAAGAATAACACCTTCAAATTGTAGAATCTGGAAGGGGAAGAGGTGTTTGATGGCCCAATGAATTGTATTTTTCTAAAACTTTACTTTATTTGAGGCTCTAAGGCCTTATTATTGTAAATTAGTAGTTAGTAGGTTGTTTTTGCTTACAAAATAAACTCCAAGCCCAATGGAACAATAAATGATAGTGTTAAGTTTTTAGTTGTTTTCAAGGAAAGGAATTTTGGTCTAGTGTTCTTGGGACCTCATAGGGATTTTCCCATCCCCAAGTAGGAGCCAGATGTTATCTCCCAAAATAAATTTATTTTGATAGTATGAAGAAATTGAGCCATGTCATGAAATATTTGAAGATGACTAACAAATTGAAGGTCTTTGTTTGTGCTATGGTTGAAGAAATTGGAAGTTTTAGCTTTCAGTGGCTTAGGTGGGGTTCTTAATAGCTCATTAGCCATCGAAAGGCTTTGTTTCTGCAGCTAACAGTTTAACGCAGGATAAAGGTAAACCACCAAACGTGGGCCCAAGTGAGTAAATGGTAAAAACACTTTCAGTGGCTTAGGCGAGACTTCAGACATCTCATTAGCCACCAAAAAGTGTTGCTTTTGGCAGCTTAGTGAACAGTTGAAGAAGGGCGTCAACCTCCAAAAGCAGGAAAAAAGGCATTGGGGAAAAAGTGCTTTTAGTGGCTTAGGAAAAATCTATGACGTTTCATTAGCCACAGAAAGGACGGGTTTTCAGTGGTTAAAAGGGATTTTCAGGGAGACCACTATTCGCCGAAAGCTGAGTTTCAGTGCGGCATGGGGAAAATAGTTTCAGTGGCTTGGGAGAAAGCGTTAGCATTTCATTATCCACTGAAATCCATCTTTTTGGTGGCTACCGGACAAATTCTTGAACACTGTTAACCACCAAAAAGGAAAAAGAGAGAAACGGTTAGAAATCAGTCAAATTAGACCCCGTCATCCAACCAGCGATCATTAAAGGGCGTGATAAACCACCGAAAGGACAGGAGGCTACATAACTATGTGAGGAAATGAATAAGGATGTTATTATTGAAACTGATAAGGACTAATGTGATGAAACCCTCTCCTTCTGTCCACAGAACTGCAAAAAATCCCACCGCATATCTAGGTTGATTTTGACATGATTGCTGGGCAAGTGATCTCAAAAATATCAAATGGATCCATCACCCTCTAACCTAAGCATAAATCATGCAACTAAAAACCATCATAATCAGTGCCCATCCTTCAGTACACTCCACCTTCAAATTGAGCATTTCTCTGCACCAGAAAACCATCTCTGAGAGGTAGCCTGCTAAAAGACACTATTCCACAGAGCTTGAGTTTCATTGTTCTAGGTACACAGGAGTAGCATTCAACAAAATGAGAAAGGGATGACCTACTCTCAGGAATTAGTTGGGAGATATCATCTACCTAGAGGTTCACACTAGTAGGTAGTTGAGGCATTTTCCCTCTCCTTCGATGGCTCCAAAGCAGTCATAGGCAAAGAAGAATTCCTAATAGATGAAACCCTTATTACTAAAGTGACTCAACTTCCTGGCATAGGAGAGAAGTGGTTTAAGACCACCATACCAAAAGATTTATAATTCATATCTTACCTGAAGCCTAATCATAGGGAGGTGGTGTGGAAGAAAATAAAGAGAAGGGCTATACCCCCAGCGTCAGCAGAATAACCTCCCTCCTCTTTGTAATCCAAGAAGGTCAAAAGAAACTTGGATTTCAGTGAGAAGGACTAGGAAGTTGCAACACAAAGTGAGAACATTTTGAACCTTCCCTACTCAGGTTCAGAAGAGGAACAAGAAGAAGGTGCATACCTAGCTTTGCAAGTTGTAGAAGAGATTCAATAACTACCATCACCTACACAAAAAGAGCAAGATGAACCAGCAGAGAAGGCTTCCTCTAGCAAGCCCAAGACTCAAAAGATAAATCAGTTGCTGAGGCAAGTGTATGAGATGGAAATTTTTGTCAGAGAGGTAAAGAGAAATAATGCTATATTGACCAGTAGGAACAAGCTCTTGCATATATCTTACTTATAGCAGAGATAAAGGTATATTTTCCTAAAGAGACTAAATAAAATATACCTGAAGGATAACACAAGATTGCATAGGATGATTAGTCTTCAAAAACTAAAGACGAAGGAGGCCAACTAAACCCTAGCAGCCACCTCACATTAGAAACCCTAGCTGAAGATGTTGTTAGCCTTCAACCTCCATAAGCAAGCCAAGTTGTTGTTAGCCCTCCTGGCATAGAGCCTGCCGAAGAAGAAATCTAAGCAGACAGACTGGAAAAAACAATTTTGGAGGCAGACTAAGAATTTTTGAAGAACAGGGATTTCGGTGGTTCAGGAGGATGCTGAGGCATTTCATTAGCCACTGAAATCACTTCTTTCAGTAGCTAACCATTCTAATATTTTGGAATCTTAACCACGGAAAGCTGACAGAGGCACAAGATCAATTTTTGACACGCAGGACAAGTTTTGGACAAACATGGATGGCTCAAGGACGAAGTATAAAGATGAAGGACGCTAAAGAAAACATCAGGGAAGGTATACTTCATTTTTTCTATGACATAACAGTAGAAAAGGTCACCAACACTCAGCTGTCAAAGTGAAACAGTGACTTAACCAGCAGAAGACTAGTGGCAGTGATTTTCGGTACTTACTTCATTTATCAAAAGGTTCAAACAATGAACGAATTTTATAGATAGTTGGACTAGTAGTTAATTAGGGTTTTTTGACCTAATTATGTAAAAAACAATTATTTTTTTTATTTTTATTAAATTAGATCCAAGTTTTCAGGATCTGAGTATTTTTGTAAAGGCTATAAATCCTAAGACTTATTTTATTGAAAGGGTTTAACTGCAGGGACTTGTAGACCAATACTATTGTCAAGCTTCTCATTTTACTCATGACCTAATATAAGCTCTTTTGTTATCATATGTTTAGCTTCCATTTTCTGTCTATTCTGTGCTTAATGCTTGAATGTGTTATTTAGGTTTGATTCAGGTTAATTAATGTCTGATACTTGTCACCCTATTAGCATATTGATGTGATTTGAATTATAAGTGCTTTCCTTGTGATGATTAGCCATTCATATATATATGTTTTATGTATGGATCTGCTAGGATGATAAGTTCTCCATCTTTGCACCATATTTTCAACCTCTGAATAGTGGTAATTAGAAGCCTTATCCCTGATTGAGTTTCATGAATGTCTTGAGAGTGTGAGGTTTATAGGTCACCTGACTTGATCCACTAAGAAGACCATAAAAATATTTAAGTTACCAGGCATCCTCGAGCTGCAACCTAGAGGAGTTTCCTGGAGAGATAACACCATCTTTGGTGTGTAGGTTAAAGAAAACATTGTATGGTCTAAAGCAATCCCCCAGGGCTTGGTGTGCCAAGATTGATGAATTTTTTCTATCTCAAAACTTTGTTCTATGCAAGTCTGATTCGAAAGTCTATTTGAAGCTTATACATGGTTCCATAGTCAGTATTTTTTTGTATATGGATTACCTATTGATGACGGGAATTTCCATGAAAGAGATTTCCTCCTTGAAGGATAAATTCAATCATGCCTTATCCATGACAGATTTTGGATTGTTGGGTCAATTATTTGGACTCAAAATTTCCTAATAAGCCCATGTGACCAAGGTATATCAGTCCAAGTATGCTTCATATATTCTCAACAATTTAAACATGGAGGATTGCAAGACAAGCAAGACTCCATTCCTCCTTGGGGTTAAGCTTGAAGAAGCAAGTTCTTCTCCATTGGTAAATAATACAATGTATAGGAATATGATTGGGTGTTTTCTCTATTTGACTCATACTCGACCTGATATATATTATGCAGTGAGTGTGTATTCCATACATGTGTATCAGCCCCATTAAATCCATTGGAGGGAAGCTTAGAGAATCCTAAAATTTGTTCAAGGAACAAGAACTCATGGGATTTTCTATGGAACAAAATATGACTTAGAGCTAGTTGGATTTGCTGACAGTGATTAGGAAGGTGATAACATTGATAGAAAGTCTACTTCAGGATTTGTGCTTATGCTTGGATATGGACCAATCAGATGGTAGTAATAATTAGAATGCCATTGCACTCTCATCTACAGAGGCAGAGTATAGAGGAGTTGTGAATGTAGCTACTCAATGTTTGTGGTTGTACGGAATACTTGGAGAGTGTGGGATCAAATTAGGGACTTCCACTATCATCCATTGTGACAATAAAATAACCATTTGAATCTCCATTGATCCATTTCAAAGATAGAGAACCAAACACATTGATATCTATATGCACTATAGCAGGGAGCTTATGCATGGTTGTGTTATTTCTCTACTCTACTGCGCTTCTTCAAAGAAAGTAGAAGACATGTTCACGAAGGTGTTTTCTAAAATTACCTTCAGTAATATCAAATCACTGCTAGGGATTTTTTATCATGTGGTGAATAATGATTGATAAAAATATTTCCAATTTTTTTGTTCATGTCAATGTTTAAGGGAGGATTTTCCCCTTGGATTTTTGCCTCTTTCTTTTCAAGCAGTATGTAAAGGGTGACTAGGCATTGCTGTTAGGCCCTACAATATGATGTATTTTTTATGATATTTTATAGAAATTTAGGATCAAGGGGGGTCTTTATAATAATCAACCCTATAGTTACACTTAGGAGACATTAATTTGTCAATTTTTGTCCTATTCCTACATTCCTTACTATATGCTAGTTGGCATCCACTTGCACCCAGAAGTAAACAAATGATAAAAATGTATAAAGGAGAAAAAAGATACTATAAAATATTTTGACACTCTGTGGTCATTCCAGAATAGTAAAAGCGTAGTTCTTCTTTTTCCTGAGTTGCTTTCTTTTTCAACAGTTTTAAGGCAAAAAGGAAAAGCTAGTCTTTGAGTAACTGCCTTGTTTTATTCCCAACTCATCCTCCTTATTTTTCTCCATCCAATAGAATTGATCTCATATATTTCCATCACTTATCATCTGGTAAATATCATTCATCTAATTCGTGAGCATATTGGCATATTAGTAAAGTGATTTCTGCACCTATGGGGGTTTTTGACTAGTTTAGTAAGCCTTCTTTTTGTCCAATTCGAATAGAATCCTTATGCTTTCTAATATCTGATGTAATTATATATTTAGACAAACTATGAATTCATGAGGTTGGCTGATGTATGCTTATTCAATATAATTTTGTGTTATGCTCCATATTCAGTCTCCTTTCTGTGCAATTTTGCATGTTTGACTAGTAATTTGTGACTATTAGTGTTCTACAGGTTGGGCTTAATTTCCACATTCCATAGGTATTCCAAAAAGGAAAAAAAAAATTAAACCTATACTGATTGGATGGTCATTCAAATACTTTTATGAGCATGAACGAAACCAAGTTTGCTCGGTAATCTTTTCTTTATGAGAGGGATACAAAGGAGCATAAATTCAACCCATATGAACTTTTTTGTATAGTATAGTCCAAATGTATGAAAAATCATAAGAGGATACAAAGGGAAACATTGGTATATTGAAGGTTTCAAGGTGGTCCTTTTATTTAAATAGTCCACGTAGTCCGAAAAATGATATAAACGAGGCCACATAGACTCCCTTTAAAATACTTTAGCGAGCATGAAAAGAATCAAGCATGCTCAGTGATATTTTTATTCTTTAAGGAATAAGAGAAGATATTAATAGAAACTTTGTAGTGGAAAACTAGTGGGGCCTCGTTGCGGGACAATGGATGGCAGTAAAATAAGGCCAAGTTTTCAGTATGGATGGAGTAGATGGCTCATGAACATGCCAATAGATGCAAGGCTTTATTCACATGGTGGAACACAAATCGACGTGAATCCAAGAAATGTCCTAGAAAATCATAGGGATATCGCAAGACATGGGTCTCGTCAAAATACAGAGGACAGAAAATGAACTCGGTGGTGCAAACGATGTGAAAAATGGAAATCATATGACTCTGTGGTGCACGGAAGAAAAACTTGACCAAATGGAGGCCTATAAACATGGGGGACCAAAAACGATCTATACGTGTGCTAGTTATTAAATGGAGAACTAAAACTAAATATTCTAATAAGTTAGGGATGAACATGAAAACAGTCTTAAATCCTAAATTGAAGAATGAAAATTTGATTAATGTTTAAGAATACTCAAGTGAAGAAGATATTAAATCAAAAATTATACAAGGAATGTCAGTTGAAGACTCAGAAAATATTGAAAAAGGCCTTAAAAATTTCCATGAAGTGCCAGTAGGAAAACATGTGAGTAAACAAAATTATGCCGTTCAGGATTTTGAAGAAGGAAGAAGTTCAAATACTGCAATTGTTGAACATAAAATAGAGTATGTGGATACACAAGGCTTGGGACTATATCCTATAAATCAAGAATCTCCTATAGATGAAAATAGCGTTGAGGATGAAACAAACTAATGTGTAAAAGTTCTTGTAAATGAAATGCATGTTGAAGAGGATTCAGAAGTGGAAAGACTCAAGAAGGCAGTCTAGCACTATAAAAACCATAATTCACACTAAAATGATTTCAATGATAAGCTAATACAATAAATTCAAAGTCTAAGAGAAGAGCTGGAAGAAATTAATACAATCTATGTACAATTGGTTGGAGTTGCGGAAGAGGCAGTGAAAAAGAGAAATCTAGCATAGGAAAAGAATGAAGAGATTACCAAGAAAAATGAAGACCTTCTATAGAAGCTCTAGGCTATGGAGAAAGAGTATCCAAATTTTCAAAGAATATCTAAAGCATTGGATTAGATAACTATATTAGTTGAAGCATCTCGTTGTATTTGACTTCGTGAGCTTACAATCATTAGCTATCCATGTGATAGAGTAATTAGTAGTGAAATGGCAGTCAAAGACTCGAGATGGTTGGAACAATTTTGTGATTCATCAAACTGAATATGTGTCATAGAAATACTATATCTAGCATATTTTCACGTAATTAATTTTGATTAATCTATATTGTAATTATCAAATGTAAATCATAATTTTCTATTTTGGGTACATTCGACCCTGAATTTTTGGATCTAAAACTATTTCTAGATCTCTCTCTAATTATAAATGTAAAAAAATGAAATATTAAAGGCGGTTGGTCTTTGTGAGGGTCGAGAGAGGATACTAGATATGCAACAAGGATACACTATATTACTATAAGCTTTCATTAAATACAATTTTGAATATTATGTATGTATATAATATGATCTATATTAACCATTAATAAATTATGAATGCATTTTGAATCTATCTTATTTGTGGCAACTTATGAATTTGTTTATGATGAATTATTTATCATGAATGCTTGTAAATTGCCATTCTGTTGATAATTCATTCTTCTTAGAAAGTGTTTTTTATTAAGGAGTTTTTATATCTTCATATATGAATACATTTTGTATATTATATATTCAAGGATTCACCTTGTTCATCCTATGTGTATGCTTTATATTTTCTAGTAACTATGTTTCCTTAAGACATGAAAGCTTTATTGTAGTATCCATGTCACGATATTTAAGATCTTGGCCCTTTAATCTTTTTCCAAACCCAAAACAAATTGAAATCAATATTTAAACATGAATCCTTTTATCTTGAGATGCCTAGGCATTATACCCTTGTACTCTAGTATAAAATCTAGTACAAACATCTTCTGGCATTGTTGTCGGGGAATGAAGGTGAAAATTTTCGCTAGGTATTGACATATTTTTCTATGATTTTGATGATGAAAAAAATAAAAAAAAATTGACAGAATACAATATTCACCCATAATTTTGAAAATCAGTTTTGGATTATAAAGGGTTGGGAACTAGAGGTAATCCTCATTCACTTAATGTAACAGCTATGTCTTATCTAGATAGAATCATTTAGGAATTTAGATCTCAACACAATGCAAGTTCTAGTTCTGCAGTAGAAAATAAAAATATAGAGGAGGAAATTAAAGCAGTCCCTTCTATTTTATTACCTTAACTACAAATATTTTCATCAAAAGAAGAAGCTAAATTTAGGACTAAATCTTCCCAAATTCCTAAACTCCTTGATCCTGATACTATTTTAAATCATGCTAGAGATTTGATTCATTTAGCCTATGATAGACTCATAGGATTTGAAAATCCTTGTGACATTGATTTCCTTCAAGAAACTACTTTTAAAACTTTGTATCTTCCTATATGAGAAGAAGAAGGTGTTATCCCTGATTGGAAACAGATTCTTTACATTACTATACCAACGCATCAATTCTTTGATTAAGAATCACTAACTATTAAATACAATTTTTTTACCAATCGTTTAGGTTCAGCTGAAACTAAAGAAGAATTTTCACAGTTTGAAGTATTTGATTCATTCAATACATCTATTTTGAACTCTAATGTATATATGTATTTAACCTGTAAAACAAAAATTCCTATAATTCCTTAGACTTAGTCTATATCAACATAGGTTGTACCACCTCAGTTTTCAATAACTCAATCGTCATCAATCATGGGACGATCCCAACCTAATAGGATGAATGTTATTGTATCTACTAGGTATTCCCCATTGATTTTACCTCAAGCTCTTAAAGAACTAGTTGGTGGTGATTACAAAAAATACCTTCCAAGGTTTAATAGACAGGGTGAGGTAACAATAGAAGAACATCAGAATGCTTATTTTAGTTATGCTGACAACCAAAATATTGAGCACGAATATTTGTGCATGCATGTATTTATTCAGAGTTTGTATGGAGAGGTCAAGAAGTGGTTTAGGGAGCTTCTAGTTGGTTCTATAAATGGGATAGAATCTCTAGAGGAGGAATTCATGAAACAATGGGGGGACACCAAGGAATTCCTCTATTACATAACAAAATTTTGGGCATTGAAAAGAAAGTTAGACGAGTCAGTTATTGATTTCAGAAAATGCTTCAAAAAAATGTGTGGAAATATCCCAGTAGAGATTAAGACAACTGAAACATCAACGAAAGTCGCTTATGTTAATGTCTCTGATGTTGATTTTTGGGGGGTCTTATGAGAAAATAAATTTGATTTTTTTCATGTTTTTCAACTTTGGGCGAATGAAAGTGATATTTTTGTTTAGAATTTCACTTTCAAGTAAAAACAAAACTTTTATAGAATTATGTTATCTTTCTATTCATAATTTTTTGAAATTTTTTTATTGAGATTTGATATGTCATTTCGGAAAATATTTGGCAGTGTGTCCTTATAAAATGAAAGGACTAAAAACTAGTCATGTTTGGTTGCACCCGTAAAATCATTGTTAAAGTTGTGTTTTGCAAAAAACAAATATGCTACGACAATCTACACACAATATACTATTTTGATTACTATAACTTTGTAACCAAAGGATCTATATACTAATTATAATATTTTTTTGAATTCGATCAATGGGAAAACCTTGTCGGTTTTAAACATGTTTTTGGTTGCGCCACTTTTCTCTCAATTGACTATAAAACTTAAAAATCTACGAATACCCTTTTGAAGTAGACACTCCAATTAAGTGCACCATATTTGTTTAAATTTTTTTTGGTGGTGTATTTTTAAATTTATATATTTTTCATTTCACCACATTTTGGAAAAGATGAAACTAAACTCGACACATGTTAAGAAACAAAAAAAATAAAAATATCAGATCTCACCTATACACAACAAAATATATACCTACGAAAAGTAGATTTAATGATGAAACTAAAGGTATCAAGTCCGACAGTCGATTTCTAGTGTAAGGCATCCATTTTACCTTCCGAAAATGGGGAAACCTGAAAACTATGTAGGTTACAGGTTTCAAAAGTTAATCGGCCGAATAATTATTCGGTCAAACAATGTTTTTCCATAACGACGACATTACAAAAAGGTTGTTCGGCCAAAAACTTAGTGCAGAAAAAATTCGTTAGCCAGAAAAGATAATCGTGTAAATAAAATGAAAGAGCTTCATTATTTTCGCACCTCTTCATTTCGTATAAGTAAAACAAAAGAGCCTCATTCTTTTCTCACCTCTTCATTTCATATAAGTAAAAGTATTTTTCAAGGAGTTTTCAGAGGACATTTCTTTTGCCAAAGATTTTTTAGAAGGTATTTTTCCTCTTATTTATAATCCAGGGGTACATTCAAAGAAGTTTTTTCCAATGTGTTTTTGTCAAAGATTTTGTGTTCTAAAGTAATTTTGAAAAGAAGTTATTTCTTTGCAAGAATTTTTTTCATAAAGTATTTTTCCAAGATATTTTTCCAAAGTAGGTTATTTGTTTGCAATGGGTTTTTTTCCAAAGAAGTTTTTTTTTTTCAAAAAGTTTTTTTCCAAGGTATTTTTGCAAAGTAGGTTCTTTGCAATGGGTCTTTTCCAAAGAGTTTATTTGAAAAGTATTTATGCAAATGAGTTTGTTTTTCCAAAATATTTATATAAGTTGTTTTTTCAAATAAGGGTTTTTTTCAAAGAGTTTTTTTTTCCAATTGTTTTACAAAGAATATTTCTTTACAAGGTGTTCTTATTTTTTTCCAAGGGTTTTTCAAAAGGAGATTAAGCAATCATGGGAAATAAAAGAAATCGTAAAAAAAAAGTGATCGTAAACGTGATGACGATGCTAATAGGGAAAAACAAAAACTCAGAAATACAGCCAAAAGAGCAAGGGTTGCAGAAACGGAAGAAATAAATGAAGATATAAGAACATATTTACATGACAATGTTGATGAAATGGAAATTGAAAATAGGGTACAAGAAGAACAAATGGAAGTTGAAGAGACCATTGTTGACGTAAATAGTGATTTACCTGTTAATGTTGATGAAGTCAATATTGAAGATCAGAACCAAGATCCAAAAATTGGACCTAGTATGTATATATCATATATTTTTGAAATTCATTTTTGATAATGAATTGTATTTTTGGACATATGTTAAATTAAATTTAATTTGATGTATAGGTACTTTCACCATTGATGATGAAATGTTGGAAGACATTGATTGCGACAAATATGGAGAAAAATTACCCATACATGTTGCACGATATCGTGCTACAAAAATTTATGATGATATTCTCAAAGATTGTTCAATAGCAGGACAAGTGCAAATTTTGAGATTTTCATTGGTGTCCAAGAAGTTAGAAGGTGCTACGTCATTATTGGCTATTCACAAAGTGACAAAAGAGTGGAAACTGAAACATAATGTGATAGAAAATACAGGTGATGCAATAAAAAAATTTGGAAAATCTAGAAAGAAACATACCAGTGCTGCACGTAGAGCAGTTTAGACAGCAATTATTTCAGCTAGTACTAGACAAAATGTTTGACAACACAACTAGCACAAGCAATTGGAACCTCAAGAAAGACATTAAACAAACATAGCAAATTTAGAATGCAAATAGATGAAAATGATGAACTTGCTTGCTGGGAAATTATTTGTAGACGACCTTACAAAGATAGAATGGGAGAAGGTGTTCAAGATATTGTACAGAAATATTGGTTGGAACATGCTCGAGTTTCACCAAATTCAAGGGATGTGATACGACAAAGAGTATCACAGATATATATGAAAGCCATCCAAAACATATAATGGAAATGACATAAGTACAATTGTTCAATAAATTCAAGGAATATCATCGTGGAATTAATATGTCGATCACTACATTTGTGCAACAAAAACCATGGTATGTTAGACCTATTACTATACGTGACACATGTTGTTTTCGTTATCATGTGCAATTTCAATTATATTAGGACACGTTTCTTGAATTTGGTAAAATGTCTTGGACAAATTTACCAACTCCGCCCACAGTACGTGAATTCATATCTCAAACCCTATGTGAAATAAATCACGATGAAGTATTTTATAATAAGAAATGTGTCAATGGAAAACATTGTCATGGTTGTGGAAATATTGTTTTATTCCACAATAAATTCCCTATCGATAATGATCAGTCTCTTTCAAATGTAACCGTCGATTGGAGAAGATATGAATACAACAATTATTCTACAAGTTCTAGTGATGCACATTCCAAAAGAATTGAATTGCGAGAAAATAAAATATATGTGACAGATTTTCTCAATAAATTTGAAAGTGAAATTTTTAAGTACACCAAGCATTCACATAGAGCAGGATGGCAAGACCTTCAATTCAAAGATTCCCATGAAATTTTTCCAACTGGAACAATTTTGTCTGTAGTTGATTTTAAAAAAAACTACACATTTGCTGCACAAAAAGAGATTCAAAGTGAATACTATCATTCTGACCAAGTTTCAATATTTGTCCATGTTCTATATAGACATTCTCAACAAGATGTTGATGTCATTGAAATCATGTGTGACAATCGAGATGTGATTAAAGAATATCACTTTTATATCAGCGATGATTGTACACATGATACACATTTTGTTCAACATTGTATTGAAACAATTTTCTATGATTCACTAAAAATTCATAAAGTTGAATTCAATGAACATTGGATATGGTCGAATGGATGTGCGGGACAATTTAAATTTTCACGATAATTTTTTTGGTTATGTTGACTTCATAAAGAAATGAACATTAAACATTGCTAGAATTTCTTTGAAACTGGTCATGGAAAAGGTGAACATGATGGTGCAAGAGCATGCGTAAAGAGAGCACTTTGAAGATGGAAAATGAACCATTCTTCTAAACGATTTCATTCAGCTACAGAGGTTGTCCAATGGTGTAAATAAAATCTAAGCCATGATTTCAGTCAACAACCAAAAGATGTGCACAGGTATATACATTATTTTTTTAATTTATATTAATTGTCAATTTTAAAAATGTATGTACTAACATTGAAGTATTTGTACACTAACATTAAAAGTTGTCATTTGTGATTTATCATTTATTGTGTAGGTTTTCTTGGCTTGTTGGGGTCCAAGATATAGATAGATCAATACCATACGAGGCTAGCACCATACATGGGACTAGAGAACTTCACTCTATTCAAACAAAATCCTTCCAAACCGTGTTTGCATTTGACAGTAGAAAGCAAACATGTTTTTTTCATATTTTCACTAAAAATGTTGAAACTACATAAGTTTGTGAAAACATAACGAACAACTACGTAAAACATTGGAAACACATAGAGATTAATCCAAAAGGAAAAATGCCACTAGCAAACATAGAAGAATTAGAATCAGAAGAAATAAAAATATCATCTGATGGTGATAGAATTTCAGATCTTGTTAGAGAAGGTAATGGTGTTGTTGATTGTTCAATATTATCCATGACCTTATTTTTATATAGTCAATTTAATTCACTTAAATCTAATGCCAATTGTAATTTGCACAGGAGATATTTTTGTTGTGATTGCACCTTTAGACAACAACAAAAATGTAAAATATTATTTGATGCGATGCACCGAAGGAAAAATGAAGTTATTGGAGGACTACAATGACAATGGATTTACATACGAAAGAGGATCCATCATTTTAAAAGGCTATTTTTTGCAGGAAACCCGTATGATTGAAAATTATGTCTACTTTCAAGATTATGAACCTGATGTTATATGATGTCAGTATAGTCATTTAGTATGTGCATCTCGAATAAAATTAGAACAAGTTGTATAAAAAAAACCTTAAAAAATTAAAAATTGAAACTGTCCAAATATGACCATGAACGGATAATTGAGGACGGAATTCCATTGCGATGTTTTTAACTATATCATTTCTTAATCTAATTCTTGTTCTATGTTAATATTGGCTATCATATCAGTCATTTATTAAAATTCAAAATCAAGTTGCTAATGTTACCTTAGTAATAAAAAAATATTAGAATTCAAAATCAAGTTGCTTTAATGTTACCTTAAAAAATTGAGGGATTGAGATCTAATTTATTAGAATTCAGAATAAAATTACTAATTTTACTTTATTAATAAAAAATATTCCTATCAAAACTTCTTAACATTCCTAACCATTCCTAACATTCACTCATACATTCATATATATACGCCTATCAAAACTTCCCAACATTACTAACATTTTCGAACCATTCCTAACATTCACTCATACATTCATATATTTACGCCTATCAAAACTTCCTTAACATTACTAACATTTCCTAACATTGATTCCTAACATTCCCCACATTGATTCCTAACATTAGATTGCATCTAACATTCCTAACATTCCTAAATTTCTAAAATTTTCAACATTAAAAATATGTTACATATACAAACATACATAAAGTTACTAATACAAACATTCATATATTTGCACCTATCTAAACTTCCTGACATTCATTCTTAACATTCCTCATCCCCATTCCCACATCCACTTCTAACATTTCCCATGTTTATATAGTCAATTTAATTCACTTAACTCTTAAGGTTAACGTTCCCCATATTCATTCTTAACATTCCAAACATTCCTAACCTTTACATATACATGTATATAATCCAAAAACAATATCTAAAATCAATGTAACAAATTGGATTGCTTTCATTCTTAAGGTTAAAATTCCCCATATTCATTCTTAACATTCCTAAAATTCCTAACCTTTACATGTATATGTATATAATCCAAAAAACATTCATGACCATTAGAGTTCAATGTACATGTATATAATCAAAAAAACAATCATTACATGTATATGTATATAATCCAAAAGACAATATCTAAGATCAATGTATGTATGTATATAATCCAAAAAAACATTCATGAACATGTGTATAATCCTAAAATTAAGCTATTCAATGTCTGAATCGAAGAAGTCCATCACTATCCTCCACCTAGGGTCTTCCCTTTGACTCATAACAATCTGAAACATGTATAAAAACAAATTATGAATATCATAAATTATTTAAACAATTTTAAATTAAAATCAAAACATTAAAACATTAAACTAGTATATAAAAGATCAATACAATTACCAACAAAATTACCTCAAATTCTCCATCATTCAATGGAGTCTTCTCTTCGCCTCTAAAGGGTGGAGGATACCCAAGCTACAACATGTATAAAAATAGTTTATAAATTTTACAAACTATTTAAAGTATTTTAAACCAAAATAAATAAAATAAAATATTAAACTTACAATTCCACCAATATCCTCCAGTGGAGTCTTCCTTTTTCCTTGAAAGATTGAAGAGATCCAAGCTTCAACATATATACAAGCAATTTACAAATGTCAAAAATTATTTAAAGTAATTAAACTTATATATCAAAAAACAATTTGGATAATATTACATACCTTGAAGAAGAAACATGTGAAAACATTACTACTTTTGCTTCCTCTAAATTTTAAGTGTAGATCTGTAGATATGGGTCGAGGAGTAATAGAATTCATAGATTTGATCAATCATATCTATAACTCATAATACTCCAAGACCCATTTCTACAAATAAAGATAAATGACCCTTCTTTATATCAATGACACTGCAACCATAGATGATAAGGAGAAATCATCTCTACCACTATCACCACGTTGATGATCACTTGAATGTGAACTATACAATAATCCTGAATCCAGAGGTGACCACAATAATCTTTGATTTTCATTTCGGACACCAACTCCCAAAAAATGTAATGAGCACCTACGCTTATGTCTTAAGGCTGCTCTCTTTCCATTGAATATGACATCTACAAATTTACAGAAATATCAATTTCTACATGTTAATTAATCAACTTCAAAAACCTAGCTATTCTAAAAAATAAGATTTCAATAAGGACCTAGATATCCCAAATATTATCTAATAGTTCTTTAAATGATTATAGATAATTTATTATCTAATTCCATATCAATTTCTACATGTTAATTTTAATCAACTTCAAAAACCTAACTACTATAAAAACTAAGATATCAATAAGAACCTAGATATAACTAATATTATCTAATAGTTCTTTAAATGATTATAGTTAATTTATTATCTATTTTCATTTCAGATGATATCTACAAGATTACACAAATGAACTCATATCATGTTCAAATTCTACATGTTAATTCCTCATCTTCAAAGACCTACCCACTAAAAAAACTAAGTTTTTAATAAAGACCTATATGTCCTTAATATTATCTAATATATCAACTTATAACATATTCAAACTCTGCATGTTAATACCTCAACTTCAAAGAACTAACTACTATAAAAACTAAGTTTCTATTACCTAGATGTCCCTCATATTATCTAATAGTTCTTAAAATGAAAATAGGTACACTATTGTTGGATGTATGAAAAATTAATTTAGCAATATTTTTTAAATGTGTTTTAAATTTTTAAAACTACCCTTTTAATAAAGACCTCAATGTCCCTAATATTATATAATAGTTCTTAAAATGAAAATATCTACACTACTGTCGAATGTATACAAAATTAATGTAGCAATCTCTATGTTCTTGATGTATTTTAGATTTTTAAAATTAATAAAACCAATATCTTCAAATATGAAATTAAAACTACATTTATTTATGCCAACTACAAATATTTTCATTATTCCATAAAATCATAAAAAATATCCCTTATACTAAGTAAACTGATCAAACTCACAGTTGATGAACTCTGCATTAACAAAGTTGATGAACTCTGCATGGATAGGGTTCATCAACTCTGTCCACATGGATAGGGTTAAGTTCATCACTTCATGTAAACAGAATTAATCAACTTTATCCATGGACACATTATTCATTCATGAACTTTGTCCATGAATAGATTTAATACAAATATCTTTTTTATTATACCTATGAACTTAAATTAATATTATAAAAAATTCACAATATCTTAATATAATACTAAGTATAAATTGTAACTAATAAGCATTATACAAGTTATATGGTTCTTTTATGTTTTAGTTTAAAAATACATAAGATAAAGCATATCAGTAATCAAAAAATCTGATGTTTTATGTGTAATAATGGCTTTTTTATGATTTATATTAAAACTACTAAAATACGTTTTGCTAAGTAAAGTTATCAAAGAAAGAGTTGATGAAGTCTGAATGAACTATGTTTTGCTAAGTTTAATCCATTTTCTTGTCTATTTTGAGAGAGTTCTTTAACTCTGTCTATTTGGAAAGAGTTCTTCAACTTTTTCCATCTAGACAAAGTTCATGAACCGTCCATCCGAGTGTTGTTCAACTCTAAAATACTAAAACTACTAAAATACGTTTTACTAAGTAAAGTTATCAGAGAAATAATTGATGAAGTCTGAATGAACTATGTTTTGCTAAGTATAATCCATTGTCTTGTCTATTTGGACAGATTTGATTTCCTTTAGTCACACATGGACAGAGTTGATGAACTCTGTCCAAATGAATAGATTTCATCAACTCTGTCCATTTTGAGAGAGTTCTTTAACTCTTTCTATTTGGAGAGAATTCTTCAACGTTGTCCATCTAGACAGAGTTCATGAACTGTCCATCTAAGTGTTGATCAACTCTATCCAAATGGACAGAGTTCATCAAATCCTTCCATTCTATTTAAATCATTACCTATAATTTAAGTTAAAAATATTTCATTCTAATTCAAATAGATTATATTAAATTCTAAAAACATAGAATTTATAATTAAAATAAAAAAAAAACTTATCCAAATGGACTCTGTCCATTTGGACAGAGTTCATCTACTGTGTTTACATGGACAAATTTCATAGACATATAGATATTAATTAAAATTAAAATTACAAGATTTATACAACAACACATAACATATGCAAACTTTAAATCTGCAATACTATGACGAAAAATGAATGCCATTGACTACAACAAGAGATAAATCACATTAAAAATTTCATTTCAAATTATAGAAGAAATTTCATCAAATATTACCTAACAGGGGGGAGCACAGCAAGACCAAACCATGAACAGACCCTCCAAGGAAATACCACTAACACCAACATGATGTGTCCTCCACGAACAGACCTCCATGCCGAACAGACCTCCACAACGAACAGTCCATCATGAAGCACCCTCCACGAACAGACTTCCACGCTGACAGGAAACTAGTATGTCCCCGTCAGGAGGACCAATGATGAGGACATGAATTGAGGACCGATGACAAGGATAGGGATGATGGAAAATAGCAGACAAATCGGACGAAGAAAAAACATGACCAAATGAAGACAAATGACTGTAGGAGAAAACAATGAAAATGGGGTCGGAGCTTGCCTTTTATGCGAAATAATTATTCGGCCAAACAACTCTTTAGCCGAACAGTTGTTCGACCGAATAAATTTTCGGCCGAACAACTGTTCGGCTGAATAATTATTCGCCGAACAAGTATTAAAACGACCGTAAAAGATTTCGGTTGGCTATGCGTTCTGTCAAATTAAACGGTTCACCGTTAACATTATTCGGCTAAATAAAGAATTAGTTATTTGACTGAATAATGATAGTTATTCCGCTGAATAAATAAATTATTCAGCCAAATAAATATAGTTATTCGGCCGAATAACATTCACTATGTTGTTTGGACACCCAATTCTCATGGAAGTGTTACCCAACTTCGCGTTTTCACCCAGTAGATATCCCACTCTTGCAAATATGCAGGAGGCATCCATAGAAGTAGAGTCAAATTTAAGTGAAGTAAATAAACTCAGTGGTAGATCATATCACTAAGAAGGAGAAAAGGGAAAAAAGAAGGAAGTTGCACCATACACCACAAGTACAAAAGAATCTGAAAACAAAATTGATGAAATGACTACGATTATTAAGATCTTGTCACAAAAAATCACCAAATCGGAAACGGAGAATAAAGCCGAGAATAGACTAATTCAATAAGGAGATAATTGAAACCTGAATTAGTTCAGGAGACCCTTCATTTCGAGGTTTTTACCTAGGGAGAGGAAAAATAATTATGACCAAAAAGTGCATCCTCCTTTTCAAAATAGTATAGTTGATTAAACCAAGGAGATAGAAGAAATTTAGACAGAAGATCTAGATCAAGAAATAAATAATTTAGAATATGAAACATCCTATGGTTACCTAAATAAGTTTGATTATCAAAATTCTATGTTTTTTTATCGGGACTTTAAAAATTGTTATGGGAATGTTTCAAATCTAGTGTGTTCAACCAATGTTTATCAAACTTTTCTACAAAGATCTTATGATCAGAGATCTGGAGCAAAGCAAGCTCCTCCTAACCGACATAAAAGGGTAGTGTACTTTTTTAAGCAAGTGGTCTCCATTACAACTAAAAAGAGACCAAATCAGCATGCCAACAAAGACAAGTCTGTAGAAACTAAAGCGGTAAGTAAATATCCTTATGGATTCAATTTTTAACATGATATTAACAAGAATAAAATTAGTGTTCCATTAACCAAGTTTATGAAAAATCAATCATATAGGGAGCCTTCTCTTAAGGTGCTTAATTCACAAAACTTTCCTAGTCCTTCAGATGTTCTCAATTTATAGGATGGGAATCCTATCATTATTTTTGGCCCCGAATCACTTGACAAGTCTGATGATAAATCATATTTTCCTCCACCTTCCTTTCTTACTCTTACAGTTCATGTTAATATATTACATAAGTTTATTTTGGACTCTATTGCTTTCCCACAAACTCATACCCAAATTTGTCATGGAAACCTTAGAGTTATGTATTAACAAGCCTTATCATGATTTATATGCATTTTATTCAAGAGTAGTCAAGTTTGTTGGAGTAATTAAGGACATGGTAGTCATCCTTATGCAACTACCTATGAAAAGTGTTTAGATGGATGGTGTCATTGTTGATATTGCAGCAAAGTTTGGAATGCTTATGTCGAAATGATTGTCAAAGAACATAGGTGGAACTATACATATGGTCTTCTCCTATGTAAATATTCAGTTTCTTGGTGGAGAGCATAGGAGATTGTACAAATAATTGAAGCTTGCTTGCACTAGTACAAAATGAGAAATTAATGACTAAAATTGGGCTATAAATGACTATTTTTGAGTCGATGACTAATAGTAGCTAATTTCCACTATCATATAGCTTGACTAAATTATTCGTATTTCACTTAGTCATTAATATATTGACTTATTAGTCATTAATTTATTCATTGATAGTCAATGATTTAGTCATAGAATTAGTCACAAATTTAGTCACTAAATTAGTCACTGATTGCAACAATATATGACTAAATAAACTACTAGATGATAATATATTAACGACTAAGATATATAATACTAAGATACGGTAAATTAGCTACTAATAGCCATATATATGTGAAATTAGTTGGTTTTGTAGTGACAAATTTATGATAGGGAATGGAGGAATCGAACCACTAATCTCCTGCCTATAACTAAGCAGGTTCTCTACCATTGAGCTAGCACCCTTTAATAAGTTGCTATTAATTGATAATGATGATATTCAAACAAATTTTGTGTCATTCAAGCATACAAAATAATGATTATCAAGTTACTATAGATCCATAATGGCTTACCCTGTACTAGTCCTTCAAGTCCTTCTTGTACTTAGTAAATGCATTTGAAAGAATTGAAGGGCTATTACAAGGTAAGCCATTATGTATCTATAGTAAATTGATAATCATTATTTTGTATGCTTGAATGATGCAAAATGCAAAAATACTAGAAATTTATAGGAATGAAAACCATGCATCCAATGTTAAATTATCTACCGAGTCATCTACAATCATGCAGAGATATCTGAATTTGACTGAAAATTCATAAGTAACGTGAAGATAGTGGTGGATGATTTCATGGAAAGGATAATTTTAGTTTATATAGAAGCAAAGGATGAGAAAATGGAGCAACTCATCACCGAAAATGTATGTAGAATAGTAAAAAGAAATATACATCTAATTCCATTTCACATCAAGAAGAATGGGCATTAACTCTAAGTACTCTTTGCCACTAGATAAATTTAAATGAAATGAGATTAAATATTAGCGACAATACCTTTGATCTTGATTGATGATAATAAGTATGAATACTTATGTGATCATTTTATTCAGAGGTGACTTAAACAGCCACTGACATGCAATCGAGGCAATAAACCATGTTCATATTGATATATAAATAAAATAGAATAAAAGTTAAAGATAGACTATGCCAATCCCACTATCATTTATACCTCGAAAGAGAACTAGAAAATATCCCACAGCTGTTCAACTTTGTCCAAAATTCCCACATGGAATGCCACTTTTTAAAGAAAACAAAAATAAATTGAAAACATGAAAGTAGCAATTTACTCTACCTATCTATTGGATGTAGAGTCCCATAGATGTAAAAAATAAGCCCATGCAATAAAATTATAAATGGAAAAAAAAGAAGAAAAAAATGTGGTTTAGACCTTCTTTAATTTCTATACTTTGATATATATTACAGTCACACTTTGTCTCTTAGAAGACAAGTCAGTAACGAAACAATGGAAATGCCTGAGAGAGAGATAGATAGGTAGTTATAGGTTAGAGTGATCATAATAGGGTAGAGTGCAGGAATCCTTAATGAAATACCATTGTGCTAGGAATCACCAATGTACGGAGGCAACAAAGCTCAAATCCATTTGATGAAGATCACTCTACAATCCCACTTGAGTGAATGGTATAAAAATACCACTTAAAATTAATTTACTGGGTTTTTTCTTATCCCATGACCATTGTGCCATATTGAATCAACATGTAAGCTTGGCAATCCTTAAAGGAAAACAATCAAGTCAACCAAAATCTAGAAATGGAGAACTAGTATTAATTAAAACCAAACGCCTTGAGTATACTTGCACTAAGGTTTCAGGTTTGAAGTTAGATGGTGCGTTGACGTAAGAAATTATAACAGTTTCATACTCTTTATCTCCTTTTTCTAAGTCTTATTTAAATATGGTAAGGATGTCACCTAGATACAAACATATATGATGGAATTCCCTTGAATATAACAACATTCACACCTTTGATTTCACTTCAAAAATAAATGAGTAGAATAAAGACTAAACACATCAGTATAATAGTGATCTGAACCTTTAATATTTGTTGTCAAGGGCATTTTTTAAGAACCCATAAGAACAAAATCATGACATCATTTGAAAGGTGGGATCAGAATATACACTTCCATTTCAGTCATTTAATGGATTATTCATGGGATCAATTATGAATACTTTGCGACAGTTTTCAAACCAGAATTTGTACCAAAAAGGAGATCACAATTCTTGGAGATAATATCAAGGAAGTTAGTGTGCGATTTGAAGATGATGATCAAAAACCTCATTTCTGTTTTGAACATGGGACACGGTGACCTATTAGAACAACAAAATGGATCTCGATGATTTGTTCTTTCAACAATATACATATGGAAGTCCTATAGAAAAACATCGAGTATACCTCAGGGTGATGTAATGACAAATCACAACAAAGAAAATGATAGTCAAATAAAACTTGATAAAATTACAAATATGTAAATATAATTAGAGTCATAACTAAGATATGTTTAAGAAAAATATAAATTGAAAAAAAGAATAAGAATATAAATAATGTGATGGGGAATTGAAGCTGCTTCCAGAACCTCCTAAAGTATTGGCATCAGGTGTATTATCCTCTGGGTCTACACTTCCATAGTCACTTAATAACCTATTTGATGAACTTATATTTCCATCAAAACCAGTTACAAATGTTAAATATTCTGCGCACTTCAGTATATCAGTCATCATATCTCTGGTTAAACTTTCCCTTACTTGTCTTACAATATCTTTACCAATTTCTCTTGGATATTTAGGTTCATTGCCAAAATATTCCTAAAAATCCTCAATAACACTCTAATATTTATCCTTTGATCCATTTCAAGCAATACCTGGACTTTTTGAAGATAATATTGACAGTTAGTCGTTTTGATTTTTTTTGGATGTTTGTTGCAAGTCTGATATCTTGGAGAGAATATTGGGGTTGGATCAACTTGACTATATTGAGCCCTTCCTTGACCAATCTTTAAGGAAACCCACAATAAAATATCCTCCTTCATAACACATTTCATACAAGCAAATTCCAACATTTATATTCAGTAATATTGGCTTCAAGAATCAAACCAATATGACTCGTAAAAGAAAACAAATGGGATCTAAAATTTTACTTTTTGCATATGAAATTCAATGAGGTTGGAACCACTCTCAAACATCTGGAAACAATTAATGACAATGTTAAAAATTTTAAAAGGATAGAAAATTAAATATAAGTAGAACATCACTTTTACTTCAATGTCACTTGTACAAAACTAATCAAATAATTAAAAAAAATTCCATGTCTAGACTCCATGCATGTTCCCTTAGCAGAATTGGATTAAATTGGATTTTTTTTACAGCCTTCGCTATTTTAGGCATTGAATCGACTGAATCAATACTGAACCAAATTTTTGAATTAATTAACCCAAGGAATGAAAAATGTAATAAAAGAATTTATTATAGTTCTAATTTTTTGAAATGACCACTTAAAGAAGTCAAAAGGACCCTTTGTTTCTTGATTTTTCCATGTAGATAAATTGAAATCTTTGATTGAACATAGTAGAAAAAGATAAAAGATTCTCAAATGCCCCTCCTTCTTCATCCATTTTAATTGAACCATGTCTCTAAGGATACTCAAGACGAAGCCTAACCAACACATTATCTTTAAGATATGAATTATGGTTGTTCAATCGAACTCACCTACTAGTGTGGTTTTATGTTGAGAATATAGATTTGTATTTCATACTAATTGTGGACTAATTGGGATGAGAGGATGTCATTTTAAAAACATTGGTCTTATTTCAATCATAATTGATTAACCACAATCACGAGAGGTTAGAAGGTCCAATGAATGAAGGGCACTATTACAGCCCCACTAGGGTTCAATTCCTCTTTCATTAAGTGTTGTTTCTTTCTACAATCCAATATCTCAGTGGACTATAATAAGGGATTATGGTTTATTTTTCTACCTACTTTTCAGATGTTAAATATTCAAAACATGACTAGTAGATATGCACTTTTAAAACTGACACACTAAAACTAGGAAGAAGGAACTACATTTACATAAGCATACAAAATGAAATATCATGGTTTCTTCGTAGGGTGGGCACTATATTATTACAGAGAAAGTGTGCATTTCATCCATCTAGAGGTGCTAAGATATGGATATAGAGTGACTAAATTTCATATAGTTATAGTGGTTCAGGTAACAAGTTGTATATACGTATCTCTATATAATTATATGCATAGAAGGAAAGGGCTTCCAAAAATTGATAAATAGTCCTCACCCTCATTTTTTTGGGTGATCATGTATTCCTTCAAATTTTATGAAAATAGGAAAGCTTACAAATAAGCACAATCTTCAAAATCTGCAACTACATGGAAGGTAGTGAACTTACTTGAAAAGGAGGACACTTAAAAGGCCTTATATTGTTCATGCATTGTGTTGAACACTTGGCATGCATCCTACGAATGATATAATAAATAGCCATTAGTGATTATTGTGCAGTCTAAGGTCATTATGATTTAAATATGATATTGTAAGAAATTGCATCCTCTTCACCAAAAGGGTTGGACGAATAAATAGGGATCTTTGTGGATTCATATATATTTTTGTGAGAAAACATGAATTTTGTCATAAATAAATTTTTAATGCAATTTTTTCCTCAAATGAATTGGTAGGAATTGTTTCAGCTAAAAGTTCCAAAGAAATATGTGCCTTGATTGGCTGCATGATCTCATGGAATTGATTATTAATGGCATCCATCATGAGACCTAATGGATTTTCAAATTCCTCCATTACATTTTTGGATAGCTCCATAGCATGAACCATCCTATGCAAACGAACAAGAAATACACCCATAATTATCTAATCCAATTCACACAACCTGGATTGGTAATTTAAGTGAAGTGTGTCGATACCTTCTCGACGTGATAAAGGCGTTGCAACAATGTAGAATAAAAAGTTATGGAAATGAAACTGAGTCAGGAGCCAGAATGTAGGAAAAAATATATCAAACATGGAGTAAATCATCAAACATATTGAGAGAAACAACTACAAATGGTAGATAACCCTAGAAATAAAGTTGCAAAATGTAGGCTGAAGATTTTAAAAAATCAAAGATAAGAATATCATCAAAATTCTAAATTCAGAGATAAGAACCACACCTGAGTAGTGTACATGCACCATGGAGTAATTTTCATATAGTGACCAAGCTTAAGGTCTGCCTGGAAAGAGAGTGGGTGTACACTACTTATCCTGCCATAAATATTGAAGAGTAAATTCACTATAGGACTACCAAGACATATGCAACCAGATATGTACTATGTTATAATGTCATAACCTGGTTGTTGTTTTATAGGAAATGACAAAAAAATTTCAATCACTTAAGCAATTTATTGGGTTTCATCCCCTTACAAAGACAAAAAAATAAATCTCCAATTCCTTAGTAACATCCAAACTCCAAGAAGCATAAGATGAAGCATACAAGAGGGTAAGAGTAAGAAATGAAAGACATCAAACCCGGTTCATTATTTCCGGAATGAGTCCAATTGTAGTTGTTACCAACCGTGAGAGTGCACATGTCATTATCATACCCCACCATGGAATTTGAACCTCATCCCTACATACAAATGATAATAAAAGAGAGAATTCCATTATGCCCACTAACAAGATTAGAAACCACAATTCCAGGAATTCCTTATAGTGGCTCTTCAAACGTGCATGCACATCTAATTTTCCAGCATTTATAGTAGATATGCTCATCTGAATCATGTCACTATTATCATAAATTTCACCCATCATCATAATTAAATGAATGACCACCCTATTTTGTTTGAACTTTTCATAATAATAAATAAAGGAGCAAATGAATTATGTAGGGGAACCCACTGTCCATTAAAGAGGAGCACATGTTTAATAGCTGTTGCAATTCTTGCAAACGCCGACCCAATAGAAAGTGAAAAAGAAGGCTAATATATAACTTTCCATACTCTTTATAATCCCTTTCATCCAAATTATAATGTCGTGTCAAGATCCATGTTGTATCATATTTCTAACCAGCAACGCTAAACAACTTACTAGAGAAAATGGGGAACTTCCTAGAGTCAAAGAGGTTGTATTTCCAATAAGATGAAGGAATGATTATGTAAATGAATATTACAAGCTCGACAAATACATTCAATATTGAAACCCATCATGTGACTTGGGGACTTCCATGATATGCTGAAATTCCAGCTCAGTCGAAGGAGAACGCTCAAAGACCCAAACCCTTGTATACTGAACCAATTTCATTAGCTATGATATTATGTGTCCATATCCAACAAACCCATGATAAAAATGTTAGAGTCATGAATATTTATCTAGGAAGTATGTAGTGTAAAAATTTTGCCACTGCAAACCATGACAAATAATTGTATGTACGATCCAATTAGCAATCATAAGCAATAACACTTAACACCAATGTAAAGATAAAAAAAAATATGGAACATAAATTCTGTTTAAATAACAACCATTTAATTATGTAATATCCAAAATATCTCCCATAACCACTCAAAGAAGACATGCAAACTGAGAAAAGAACATTGAAATTTGGTACGTGAAATCCTACAGCAAGGTTTAAAACATATTTATATTTCATTCAGACCAACATTCTTGCTTGAGAAACAGGAGAATGCAGAACAATAAATTGCATGTACAATCAAGAGGAAAGTCATCTAAAGAGATTCCAATATTACATAATGCAATCATGAGAGGACATGCAGTCCAACCACACTTAATATTAATTATGTTTTCTAACGAGAAAATACCTAAAGTGCAGCTTGGACTAAAGTTGCTTCTTCAAATTTAACAAAACCATAACATAATCCTCCTTACTGCAAAGAAAACCAATTACCTTGAGACATCAATGGCATAAAAATTAATACATTCTTCTCTTACACAAAAATCTAGGTATATTGTCCAAAGCTTACACCTCACTTGAACCATAGAAGGCTTAATTGCCCAAAACTTCTTTAATTATTGCTCAACCTTGATAAAATTTAATGACCTTTCAACTTCAGAGAGTGGATTGCTGGAAAGTGAGTTTGTGGAATAGAGGACATGTTTATGTCCAATGTTCTGAAAAGATAATGTGGGACTTTAAGGTGTTGTCTGATACGAGGTTGACAGTTCAAATGTTTGACAAAGACTTGAAACAGTGCAGGTTTCAAAACCCAGCAAAAAAAAAATGCAGGCTGAATTCTGAAGAGTGATGTTTTGAGAGAGTTGCTCCATCTACAGTACAAGTTCCCCCCCCCGTAATAGATAATTCTAGGCCCAAGAGCCTTAAAAATTTCAGAACTAGATATTTGTTCACAAGGGGAATATCATTGAAAACATGGATCTAATATCACTTCTTGTGAAAATACTATTCAATAAGCATATTAAACCTAGATATAAACAATATACACCAAATATTGATGTGGAGTACATCTCCCAAAAGTATTATTATGTTGAATCAAACATAATAACTCAAAATTATGAGAATAAATCCAAAAAAACAAAAACAATGAAGTACGATAGTAATTAATAGTGTGTAATAATGACTCCATTGAACCTTTATATATACTAGTTCTCTCTCATTTCCATCCAGGACCACTACTAAGATGACATGGTATTTAATCAAATTGCTCGGATGATGTTCTTTAATCAAACAAAATCTCATTTCCTGTATGCACAATTTTCTATGTTTCTGATACAAGGTTTTTTCTGCATTGGCTGAAATCTTATGCATGAGATGTATAAATTTACATAGAATACCATCTTCTTATATGTTATCAATCCATTGGAATAATATTTTTTAATCAAGAAAGATCTCATTTATTGTATGGGCACATTTCATCTACTCTAAAACTGTCCCTTGTTAAAAATAAGGAAATAAAAATCCCTTTATAAAACATACTGACTACATATTCGATAACTTCTTACTACTATTCATAATACGAGGATATGGGAGATCAAAATCAAAATACTATATGAAAGTGTCTTCTCAAAAAAACACACAACAAATTGAAAACACCTGTGAAATGGGAAATCCTTGACTGAAGAGGTTCTTCTAAAGTCACAAATTGAGATTGCATTCCTAACCACCAACCTATTCAGGTCAACATCTACTTGTGTCTTCCCAAAGAAACACACCACAAACTAAAAAACCTCTAAAATGAGAAATCCTAGATAGAAGAGGTTCTGCTAAAGTCACCAATTGAGATTGCATTCCTAACCACCAACCTATTCAGGTCAACATCTACTTGTGTCTTCCCAAAAAAACACATCACAAACTGAAAACACTTGTGAAATGAGAAATCCTAGACTGAAGAGGTTATGCTAAAATAACCAGTTGAGATTTCATTCCTAACCACCAACATATTTAGGTCAAGATCTCCTAGAAATGAGATGTTGACCCGAATAGGTTGGTGGATAGAAATTATATGTTTTTCAGTGGTTGGAAAGTAACTTCTATTTTATTATATGTTTACAATGTCAATTGAAAAGATAAATTTGTGATTTGAATATGTTGTTTTATAGTTGAAATTATAGTTTTTTTTCTTGAATAGGTTCCTCTTAAGTCACCAATTGAGATTGCATTCCTAACCAGCAACCTATTCAGGTCAACATCTTATTGACATCGTTAATCTGGCACTTGGTGAAAATAAAAATTATCAATACTGGAAAATAGCTTCTATTTTATTATATTTTTAAATGTCAATTGAAAAGATAAATATGTGATTTAGAAATGTTGTTTTACTGTTGACATAATAGTTGTTTCTTCTTCCATAATGGATATATTTTAGTGTTTCAACTCTTCTATGCTTTTCGGAAAAAATTCTTGACCAACACTCGAGATCGGAATCAGAAAACCGGTGCTTCCAAGACTTACCACCCATTAACAAAGGTAACCCAAAAATAAATGCAGGCCAACAGAGAGCCACAGGAAGGGTAGCAGGATACACTAGACAAGTTTAACAAAAATGAAATATAACCTCAGTGTAATCTCTCAAAACAAGTTATAATCAAGTCTACAAGGAAACATAATATGCAAAAGGAAACGATGGAAGGACATCCGAAGCCCTGAATGAAGCAATGGATTTCCTAAAACCTCTTGAGCAGAGGCTCCCTGGCATTCCTAAAAGCTCCAAAAAAATTCCCCTACCTTAATTGGTCTTTAGTACCCCTGTATCAAGACTAGACATCAAAACAGAATCATTGGATTTTACATTCCTACAAGGCACACGAGATCTTCCTATGAGGATTCCTGAGCAAGCTAATGAATTTCAATTAAAATCATCAGGATCACATCAAATTACAACAAATCCCTTACTTTATCACCGAGGCCATTTAAGTATTGCTTTGACAGCTAGAAATACATATATATTATGGTCCATTACAGGAGATACCTTCAAAGGATAGATAGACAAAGATGAACCTCCTAGTCCCGCATTACTGAGCTAATGCACTGCTCTTTGAGCTGCTTCTGGAGAGAAAAATGTTCTTGTACCCCATATTGTCCCCCCACTGAGTATTTATGGAAACCAGATATGCTACAAGCACAATTTTGAAACATTAACAAGAGCTCTCAAACATCAACAGTTTGTGCATCCGGATGACAAACTTCAATGCTTAATAGTTTTCCATCCAGTATGAGAGGTTTCATTTCTGCACCAGCACCAAAAAGTGCCACTAGAGTCCGTTTTCCTTGGGAGACATAGAATAAATACTTGTATATGCCTTCATTATATATCCACCTTCTTTCAGAGTCCAAGACATCATTCATCATGCCATATGCCTGGTGCATTTTATCTGGAACAGAAAAGAGTTGCATTTCTCTTTTATCATGGTCCACCTATATACCATGTCGTGGTTGTTGCAATTTTGTTGAATGTGAGCGACAAGAAAAAGTAGATTGTTATTAATCTTCCCACACAACCTCTTCAAAAAAACAATTCCAATTCCATAAATCACTTTCTTCTCCATTGCAAGTTCTTTCAACATATGGATGCCATATGAAGGACGAGGTTGAATTGTAGATACCCATTCCTCCTCTACTGTTGTCATCCAAATAAAAAATTCCTTTTGGTGCATAAAAGCTCCCCCAAAACAAACCATTTGGGCTTGAGACATCAAGCTCAAAATGAGCATGATTGATGCAATTATGGTTGTTGTTCTGTAGCAGCTACATCATATCCTAGGCGGTCATATCAAGAAAACATGGCCAGGTTTTCATCCATGTAGGACAAATTAATTTTTCTCAAAGCTACACCACATGTGCTAGAACCAAATGGAGACCAGCTCCAGCAATTCGGGACATGTATACCAATCTCATTCTTGAGACATAGTTCCATTTCTTTTGTAGCATCTTTACATCTCACCATGAATTTGGAATTGATGTTATTTTCCCAGCACCCATTTTTTCCTACCTAATTTTTATTTATCCTCCCACTCCTTGTAAACTGAAAGAAGAGTAAAAAGGTCTCCATCTCGATGACAGAAACAAAGTTTTAAACAATCAGGATTTTATTTTTCTACCTCTATATCGGACCTACAAAATATACTTCCTGCATTTTCCATCAAAACTGAAAGTACAAGACCTTCCCTACCCAAATGTTGAGATAAGATGTCTAGAATAATCTTTCATAATCGAGGTTCTACACCCAACCTAACAAGATTCAAACCAGATTCAGCTAAATATTATAGGCCTTTCTGGCCACAAACCACTACACCTAACTGTACTAAATTTTTAACAGCTACACGTATTTCCTCATGGCTTGGGGATTGAACAAAATCAAAGGATTCAAGGTCCTGGATACCCAAAGAAAGAAGTTTTAGAAGGGAAATGCCTAGATGAACTCACAATATCTCTAGATCTTTATGGGGTGCCATAGAATTAAACTCTTCTTCTGTGTAAATACGGTGGAATATCCCAGGTTGGGTGAGACATGCATGACCAGAATGCTGAGAATCTACACTCTAGCTGATTTGGCCCACCCTCAACACATTAGTACCAGTTTTGGGTTCAAGCCTGCTCTCTTTTTCCATGTAATAGCCCACAACAAATCTGACCCTGAGAATGGTTAGAGATGTCTCTACCACATTTGTCACAAAAATAACTTTCCTTAGACCGTTGGTGCATCTACAAATACACACCTTTGTTCTTCCATTGAAATATTTCCATGCAAAGAAAGTGTCAATGTTGAAGGTTTCTAAAATTGTTCTCAAGCCCACTCTACTTCTACTTGGGAAGTTAAAAATGCAAGAATTCCTCTAAGTTTTTCTCTGGCATGAATCTCGGCAACCACCTTTATCACTTGAGTGACATATGAAGGAACACTCAGTTGGGCATGTTTCACGGCTGGTTTTTGTGAAGATTTTGAATCATCCCTTGCAATGTACTTAGTATCTATAGGAAAATTTATTCTAGTTACATGGAAAATGATGCAACCACCAAACTAAACTGATGATGTATGTGCATCTATTGTTGCAGACATTATGATAAGCCTCAATTCCAGTCTCTTGAACAAACATATTTTAAGCAATGCTAAAAGAAGGTCGGTGCTTAATCTCCACTGATGTGCTTCATCTACTATGATGTAGTTGATATATGCCAACACTGAATCTGACATACATAATTGAAGGAGTACATGGTCATTCATATAGTTAACCTTTTCTAAAGAACACTCTCTAGGAGTGTATGTATTGAAATAATTAACAGACCGTATTCCTCAATAGAATCCTTTGCATTCTCCCACAACTCTTTGTTGTAGATACGTTGTGACAACTTTACTAGGTTGTGTGCATACCAAGGAACCTTTGATGGCAAATCCCAAGTCTACATGATATTGCACCAACTAAGTACTCTTTCCAGATCATGTCTCTCCAATTGGTACCATTACCTTCATTTTGTTGTTGAAAAAAGTCAACCAGACTCAGTAACTCAGTATTTAGTATAGAGTAGATTGGGGCAACTATGTTGTAATATTTTTGTTGAGAGGTAATTGTTTTCCAAGGCATACATACATAACACACTTTTGCTTGGAGATGAGATAATGCCCTTGCTGCCGTCAAATGTATGCTACCATCAAATATAATTAGAGATCGTGTATAGAAATCCTTAGTATCTGAATTGTATACAACTACATCACACTTATCTTGAGGGACAAAGGCAGTAAGGTCCTATAATATTGTTTCCTTACAACTAGAATCTGTAGACTGCAGACCAATAGGAAGTCTAATGATGAAAAATTCCCAATACAACCAATTTTCTAACCCTAATATTCCCAAAAATATTAATCCTGATATAGAGAAGGAAACAAAAACAAAAACAAATTCACAATTGCTAAAAGCAATCGATCTTACAAGAAGAATTTCACAATCCAAATACTTTATATAGGGTTTCGAAGGCAGAACGGGACTGATGGGTTTTAATGAAAAATATTTAATTAAAGTCTCAAAATAAAAAAAGATAGAGAAAGTGAAGCACCTTGGATAGGTCGAGGAGAGCGTTCTCCCTATGCTCATGAATCCTAACCTCCAGATCTAGTTGATCTACAATGCGAATACTTTTCTCTCAGTTACTTTGATTAGGGTTATTTTGAGTGGAATTCTCCTCTCATTAAATGATTTTTTCCATCCTTGTGTTTGGACTATTAGCAATACCTCGGAATGGAAATTTAAATGGTGAACAATTTGTGAAAATAAGATGGAATATAGTATAACTGAAATTGTGAATAATGTTAGTTTCAAATTGAGGGAGGATGTTATAATATAAATTTAAGATTTTTTATTACAAACCAATTTTTAATTTTTAATTTTTATTTTATGTAGACAATGCTTTATAAAATATTTATGTTTTGTAATTGTTGTACATGTTGACTATTAAAAGAAAAGTGTTAATCTGGAAAAAAATCCAGAGCATGTGAAAAACTGGATGAACATAATAATGAGCCCATCAAAACGTGCTAAACCACAAACAGTTGAATGAGGCTTGAACCTATAATGGCTCTAATTTTCATCTATTCTTCAGCTGCACATGAATTTTGTGAAACATAGTTAGTCAAGGAAAGAAACAACTGCAAGCCTTGTAGTACTGATATTTTTTTAGAAATCACAAGTTCAACAATAGTGGTCTGTGTTTCCCAGGAGTCTCTTTCTCCTTATCATATATTATTCTTGCACCAAGTATAGATTTCTACTACATAAGTTTCCTATTTCCGTTTCAAAATTTTCCTTCCCATGAGAGGTATTTTGTAACACAGTGGAAATTTATTTTTCCTTACCCTCAAGCACTAAGCGATAGTGAGATTATTGGTATATTTCCAATCCTGAGGGGAGCATTTGTGAATAGGATTAAAAATAACCCCCTATACAGCCTCATTATTTTGCACAATTGCATTGGATTCATAAAATGTTGTTCCATAAGATGTCACTCTATCTCAAGTCCCCCACCTTGTGCCTCTAATGGATAGACCCAACGTAAATGAAATTCAGGCCAAAGAGTTAGTCTTAAGGTTGTTGCTGGAGGCAAGAGTGGTCCAGGATGCTGATAAACACTATAAAAAAGGTATTGATATGTTATCAAACATATCCATAGCCTCCCCGAAGTAAGCATTATATTGTAGTACTAGGCCTAACTTGGGTGGTATAGATCCCACTTTATTAATCTTATAAGGTATATAAAATGACCATGGATATTGAACATAGAAATATGGTTAGCGTGTTCTTGTACTTATCCTGCACAAATTAACTTATTAGTTATGTTAATTAGGATTAATTCATCAAATACCCTTTGTGACACAAATCCATCTACAATGTTACAATTTACTAAATTTTAACACCGCAAATGGATCCAGAGAGAATCTATCTGTAGTGTCAAAATTTAATAAATTGTAACACTTCATCACCAAAATTGCAATTTTCCATTTTTGGAATGGCAATGAAAACTGACTAACATAAATGGATAATTCATATTCTTCTAGCTGGTGATTTTTTATGCCGTGACTAAATTGGTTATTTATGTTAGTAATTTTTAACTCCGTTACTTATTATCTAGTCATATTTGTTGAATGGTGACTAAATTAGTCGTTAATTTTAGTCATTTGTAGTTGGGTCAATCAAAATTGCTTATATTTAGTAGTGAATCACTTTAAAAACCTTAGTGACTAGAATTTTTAGTCACATAGTAGTTAATTCCTCACTGTGTACTACTGTTATTTTGTAAGTGATAATTATAACCCAACAAATCACCCTATTTATGCAGTTGAGGAGGGCATGGGATATTTTATGTCTCATTTAGAATATGATATCATATGTATTTTTCATGTTGATAAAGAGGTTCTATTTCAACAAAGTGTTTAAGCTCAGGAAAATTGATCGAAAATGTACTTTGATGGATCACTATCCAAAGAGGAGCAGGGGAAAGGCTTGTAATGATTTCTCTTGGTGATGAAATAATATCTTTAATGTATAAAATAGATTTTCATACAACCTATAATATCATTGAGTATGAATCCTTGATACTTGGTTTGAGGGATGCTAAACACTTGAACATTCAACAATTGAATATTTTTGGTGATTTAGAGTTAGTGGTTCAACAATTAAAAAAATGTTTGTCAAGTAAACAACAATTTAAAAGTATATAGGAATGAAAAGTATGATCTTATAGATAATTGGTTTTTAAATTTTCTTAATGGTGTCCATATTACAACATAAAGGATAATTATGGTATTGGGAGGTTAGGTATGGAAGTTTGAGGATTTGTTCTTGATGATGCTAAAATATTACTATAGGTCCTAAGTATTGATTATGAGAATTATTATTTTTATTCATTTCCCTAGACATGCACCCAACCAATTTTTTTGTGGTTCTCCATAACGCATACATGTTTTTCTTCTCAATAACATGTGCATGTTTTGCTTATCCATAATGCATGCACTTTTTGCTTCTCCATAACGTGTACATATTTGTTAACTATAAAACGTGTGCGCATTTTGGTTACCCTAACCTACCTATCATATGACATGTCAGGATGAGCTTAACCAAACCAAGCATTACATAACGTGAGCGTGTTGTATTTTTATATGTCATGAACATGTTTCCTAAAAGTAGGATTGCATATAAAAGGTCCCTCGTCTCCTTGCACACATCCTGAGACACATAATTATTAACACTGAGGACGGTGCTATCCTTTAAGGGGAGGTGTATGAAATACACCAAAAGAATTGTTAATTATTTATTATTTTGAATCGTTTTTTTTTACAATAAAGCCAAAATAAATGTAAATGAATTATCGTTATTGTAGAATAAATAAAAGACTAAAACTTGGAGACATAACTGAAGTAGTTGTTGAAAGAGTGTTTGTTGAACCATAAGGGGAAATGACAAATGGTGAAAGATGCTAAGTGAGAACCCAGGTGATACATGAGGCATATTTCCCAAAATCAGTTCAATACTCCTTGTGAAGTGCTACAGAGCAGGAGGCTCATAAATGAACAAGTCCTAGGAAAAATACTATAAAATAGTATGTCCATCGAATAAGCAGGAAGTTAGAAATGGATGGGGAATTGATTTATTGATGCAAAGAGATGGTGCATTGATAGGATTTTCCCTTTTTGGTTCAGCAAATAGGCTCGGGGGTTCTGGAGAAAGTAAGACCTGGTTGTTCTAATATTTGGTTGGGAGGAACGATAACTTCTGGGTTTTTTTCCCGATAGCTCCCTATTAAATTTCTTATCTGTTTAGAACTGATAATTATAGTTTGAGTCACNGACGGACCCCGCTACCCCAAAAACAAGAAATACCTGAAAAACGTGATGATGACATCATCATCACGTTTTTTCAGGTATTTCTTGTTTTTGGGGTAGCGGGGTCCGTCGAAAGTATGCAGTGTGGGTACTCGT
>LPNX011033268.1:370751-550845 GCA_001517045.1 Pseudotsuga menziesii | reverse complement strand
TTTTGGAGGAAGAAAGAAAAAAACTACTTTTTGTGTTCGTATTTTCGACATATCTCCCTGTGTTTTTACTCAAATTTAGATTGGGAGAGCTCGTTGGATGAATANTTATTGAAATTCTATTGGTTCTTGAATTCCAACTCACAAAAACTTATTTTGGCACGTTTTCTTATAAGGCCCATTTTAGACCCCAAATTTCCTCTAATACGTATATTTGAATTATAAATTCATTTTAAATTGGTAATTGTACTATGCATCTATTCCTAATATTTTTATGTTTTTTCAATAATATATTCTTAGTATAAATTGTTAGTTGTTAAATTAATACATCCAAGTACAGACCCATTAAGGGTTTAAAACAAAACATATCTTTGTAGAGGTAGTAAAATACCTATCCTTACTTAGACTACGAATCAAATCCACTGGGAAACCAGCTTAACCCTGAACCTACAAGAGTGTTACCTTATGACTATTGGAGGATCTTATTTGTACAGTCCATTCCACACCACGGTAGTGTTCACATGCATAAAACTTGGTGTCGTTAGTATTACTTAAAATAAACCAAAAATCATATGCATTCTTCTAATTTAAAAAGAGTTGGATAAATTCCTCACCTTGGAATAGAGAAGAAGGAGGCCTGAGAGGAGGTGACCTTGTCACTACTCTCGCTAGGACCAGGCTTAGTAACCTGCATCCACATACAAGTTGTATTAAAAACTATATTTAAATAATCTATAAACTATTAAAAGTTAAATAAAAAAAGAGATGCATTAGTGATATTTACCTTTATTTCGAGGTTGGTCTATGAGGGTGAATTAGATGTAAACAAAATATTCTACATTTTGCGTCCTTCACCTTTCAACAAAAATGACAGATTTACTTTAACTCAAACCTTGTAATAGAAAAATAATTATGAAAATAACAAGAGAGGAGAACATACCTTATAAAGTCACGTAGAGGGACAAGGGTCAACTCCTCCTGACTCTTCATCCCTCTTCTTCCTACAAAGACGAACGAATATTCAAGTCGAACTGTGCGTGTAAACAACTAAACCCTTATTAAAATATTTCAAGGAATTTTAATAGAATAATTTTCTTCCTTACCTCGTTAAAACTTGGCAAACTACAAAGCCTCTGCTAAAACTCAAAGAAGGCGACTGGTTTCCCTTCATAACCTCATGATGAACCAAGAAGGTTGATGTTGTAATGGTGGCCACATTTCCATTAATCAAACCGATTGAAAAATTCCAAGAAAACTCGAGTATAGCCCAAAGAAAAAATGTTCATTTAACAGACCATGAATAGCGAAGGGCAAGACTGGTGGCATGCAGCCTTGGAGTGATTGAGTTTGTTTCACAAGAAAATCAAAACAGATCAAATGAATGCAGCATAAAACCTCATGAAATCATAAAGGCACACTAAACCCTAACAGAATTGATAATCCAAATCATGACAAGTGGAGGGTAAATATCAGCCATCAGTCACAATGCATGTGAACAAGCCATGTCATTGAATGCACATGGATGCGTTGTCAACTTGCAGCCAACACTAAGGCTTTAAAATTTATTACAAGCCATTAAATTACATATTCATTGGCATCCCCTTGTACCTCCCCTTTATTTCTTATAGATAACCTTATGTTAAAACTATCACTCATGATGTGTAAAGCATGTGGGCTACGGCCATCAAACCTTATTCCAAGGCATATGCTTATTACAAGCTTCTAACATTGTTAACATATATTCAAGCTCTTAAAATATTATGCAACCACCTTTCCAAACATGCCTTGTGAGGTGTCGGTTTAACAACAAAGGTAAACCATTTAAGTGTAACTAGGACTAAGCCTTAGTTTTAGGCCTAGGTCCTAAACAACCAAACATTAATAATAATCTCAAATGATTAAAAACATCACCTTGGAAAAATGGTGACCTAGCCATTGCTACTTGAGGGAAACATCGACATAGGAAATAACCTTTCATAAACATATTAAAAAATCAAGTTAAGCTCAAATGCATAAATTATATATGACGGAGAATATAAATGTGTTCCGGCCGAAAGAGTAATGTGGATTTTATGGGTTTGTGATAGAATGGTATTAGATCATGGTTACAACACTTGGCCCCGACGATCCCAACACTCAAACTAATAAAAAAAGGAATCTAGCTTTATTTTGTTATGGTTTGACTCTCTTACGAATAGGAATAGAATAATAACCTTGTTTTTGTAGGAATCATGGAATATGTGGGAATGTTTGCTGAAGAGGAATCACATCCTAAGAATCCAATAATCAATGAAGAAGGTAGCCTTAGATATGGTGAATGTAGTTGGGTTTTCACCCTGGCTACATGGTAATGCACCTCCCTTCCATCAAAGGGAAAGAAGGATAGAGTTCAAATGGATAAAAAGAAGCTGCAAACAAATGATTAGCAATACAATAAACAATAAACAAACTACTAAACTAAATAAACAAGATACGACAAATATACCTTCTCTTTTCTTTAAAATTGGGCCATCGTTCCCTAGCTTGGATGGTATTGCCTCTCCACAGGCCTGATGGTACGGAGGATTCCTCAATGTACAAGGTGGGGAGATGGTGAGGCAATGGAATGATTGGAAAATTATGTGGGTATTGTGAGAGAAATGATTCTCACCATACTCACAAATGACAGAAAAAATGGGCGAAGGAATAAGCGTTGAATCTTGTGATGGAGACCTCCACACTATTTTATAGTTTTTCTTGTCCTTTTCTCTCTTTTAGGGTTTTGGAACCCTATTTATGGTTTTAAGCCCTATTTAGGGTTTTTATTCCTTTTTGGGGGTTTTAAGCCCCTTTGTGGGTGTTTAGCTCCTTTGAGGGTTTTTAATCCCTTTTCTGGGTTGTTAATCCCTTTTGAGGGTTTTTAGGCCCTTTTTGATATTTTTTGAGCTTTTTGAGAGAGCATAAGGTTAAAACATAGTTATGAAGGTCAAAATGAGGGAAAAAAGATAGAAAAAGATGTATGTATATGGTTTAGGCCATGTGGAGCTAGTTGAGAAAATTTTTGCGTTAACATATTGTCCCCTTATGTGTGAGGGTAGGAGCTCATCATATGGCCGACGGACATCATAGGATCATTGGGATGGTGGAGAGACCTATGAAGAAGTGGTGCTTCCTCGCTCGAGACACGGTAGATTTTGGTTTTGTATTAATGTTGGTTCCCATCAATGGGTGAGATACAAAGAATATGTGACATGTATATGGACGAGGCAGGCATACCCATGCTTGTAACAATGTAAAAGAATAAATAATGGGATCAAGGCTCCAAAAAATACAAGATTCCATCATATACAAATGTTGTTACATAATGGTGGCCTTAATGAGAGGCTAAAATAAAGTACTGATCTGAAGAAATAATACATAGGACCCATGGCATTCTCATGGAATGTGATATCTTAACAACTGATGATGTACTAGAGATGGAAGTTTATATAACTGTAGGGACTCACTGACAGAGAGTCAAAGTCTTTGTGGTACAATATTTCACGTCAATCATGAATCTATACAGAATCACTCCTCTGGGGGCTTCTGAACACTGTTTACAATGCAACGCAAAAACCACAAGGGACATGAACATGTCTAGGTCCTTTAATAGACTCACCAATGTGCTAGAGTCAGGTGACAATGGGGATCTTCGACCAAATAATACACATACCAATACCCTGTATGAATCTCAATGGTGTGATGATGTAGCTGAAGTCGAGCACGTGAGACACAACCATCCCGAGAGGAACTAATGACTCCTGTCAAGTGATCCAAGGAATTCATCAATAAGGTTAATGAAATGAGGATATAGGGACCTCTAGGTCTATCCTCTGGAATAGATGTGTTGTCGTCGACAAAGGGAGACCTGCAACTGACCAAGGAAATAATGTTTCCTTCACTAGAAGCATGAGGGGGATAACCAAAGACGTGGGACAATCTGAGGACTGACACACTGAGTGGGGGAGCAAAGGCAAGGAATCATATGAGACTCAAGCTTCATTTATTCAGAGTAATGGCAGTAGGGAGAGGGATCATAGCTGTAATACTGGGAATGTAACTGTAGACGGGAAATACTTGCGGGGAGTTAACTTAGAATTTTGATATCCATGGGATCCAAGGAAGACACATTGTAGAATAATATGAAAAAACAAGACCCAATGGGCGAATGTTGTTGAACAATAATACATGGGGTGGTTCCTAAAGACACTGTTATGACATGATCTCATGGATTTGTAGCGAACCCGAGAGAGTAAATAATCGATGGTTTTTTCATTTTTTGAGAGTCTAAAAATAGCATGAAGACTCCAGTTGGGTCTCTTTTTCATTGATAGTCTCTTGTGTCTGAAAAGGGATAAAAGTGTAAATATGAGAGATCGCCCATCCATTTTAGGGGATAGGAGAATTCTTTACCATTGGTAGTCCAAGAAGGTCAGAAAATGTTTAAATTACACTAACTAGACGGTAATTCAAATAATTCTATGAGCATGAATGAAGCCAAGTTTTCTCAGCAATATTTTCTTGATGAGAAGGCTGGAAAGAGCTTAAATACAACCTATGATGAGCTTTTTTGTAAAGTTTGGTCTCGATGCTCGAGAAAGCATAAAAGGATGCAAATGGAAACATTCTTGGCTTGAGTGTGCCAAGATGGAATTTTTCTTTATAGTATACGTTGTCTTAAAAAATAATAAAAGAGGCTACATAGACGCCCTTTCAAATACTTTAACGAGTGGGAAAGAAAGGAAGTGCGCTCAGCGATCTTTTCATTCATTTAGGAGTCAGAAAAGAGATTAACAAAAACTCCATAATGGTCAATATAGAAAGGGGGAAATATTTGATATATGGATGATGGACATAAATGCATAACACTAATGGTTCCCCCTTGCAGGATGATGGATGGAGGTCAAAATATGGCCAATTGTGCAGTATGCATCGAACAGATGGATCGTGAACATGCCAATACATACAAATGGAGGCTCGCATGATGGTATGTGAATTGAGGTGGTTTTCAGTAAGTGGCCCAAAACATTAATGTGAAAATGAGAGACAAGAGTCTCATCAAAATATAAAGGATAGAAAACTGAATCCAGCGACATCTCAAACAGACTTTGGATGGTTCCGCAGTGCTTGAAAGAAAAAAAGACTCAAGGGGGAAACATGTCATTGTTATTGTTCAGTGTTGAGTTGGAGTGGAGGACCCTAGAGCTCTTTTGTTGATTTCTTTCATTCCAACCGATGATTTTCAGATCTGTGACTTGCAGGTAAGACTGTATGCCAAAACCATCCTTTTAAATGGTTTAGTTTTGTGGTTTGGCCACCTAGTTTCCCCTGTCGAACTGCAATGGTTTGATCAGGCCAGGTCACATGTTTCGAGGGAAAATATGTGACCTGGGTCACAATTTTCGGCCAAGAAGCTGCGAACCAGTTGCACTTGTTGAGGATATAGGTGTGATCTAAAGTCCTAACTATTCAACAGAAAGAAGTGACTGATTCATGCCTATTCGACCAATAGCAACAACTGGGGTCACGCTTTTTGGCTGTAAAGTGGTGACTTTGCTTATGGGTGAGGGGATTTTGATGAGACTGAGTCTTATTGGAAAATTGTTTGTTGTGTAGGATGGCTCGACCTATGTGGAGGGAGTGGGATTTTAAATACTTGAGGAGGGATGCTTTGAGGAATGCAGGATATGCTAGCCCGATGCGAATTGCTCAAGTTTATGCGGGTTTCCCTGATGCAGAGCTTGCGACTGTTACTCAAGAATTTGGTGGGTTTTGGGATATTGGGGAAGAGTGTTTCATAATTCAGGGGCATCATCTTGATATTACGGTGTAGGATGTATACTTTTTTATAGGGCCCCCGATGCTTGGAGTGATTGGCGATAAAATGCCAAAGCTCTCACATGGGGAGACTTTGGATGATCTCTGTGAGAGGAACTGGTATGCCACTCCTTATGTGCATGAGTTTTATATTTTGATATGTGACATTGAGATTCTCTCAACTTGGGAGGTTGCAGCGATGGTGATTCATATCTTGGGGTCGTCAGGACCGCAGAAGATCTCTCGTGGAAAAGCTCCAAATGGTGGAGTGTGTGATGGAAGGAACCTACTATCGGTGGGCCCATATGTATCTAACTATGGTTCGGTGAGCACTGAACTGTGTTAGGACTATAGGAGGTTTTTTTGTTTCCCTTCCTTTTTGTGCTCCTTCTTCTTTGAGAGGGTGTCGACCCTTTGACCGCACTTGGTAGTGCGGGATGGTGGGACTCAGTAGCCTCGGATGTGTCAATGGAGCGAGATTATGGTTCATGAGGGAGGAAGCCTAGTGGATCATTTATTTACTCAAGAGCTTCTTGCACAATGGATTCATCTGCCAGTCATCATTGAGGACTACCCATACATAGACATGGATTACAAGGGAGACATAGAGATGCCTCGACCTCTAGGGAACGACTAGGGACCAGATGGTATGTATACATGATGTTTTATCTGTTTACATGCATATATAGTACACTAGCTTAGTGGTAGCCAGTTTATGTTTACGATAGATGTTGATGGTGTACAGTGTATATGTGTAGATGTTGGGCCACGAACGCCTATGGGCTATGAGCGACAAAGGGTGAGGGTGGAGGGGGCGGATCCACCTTCTCCCAGCCCCCAGAGGAGCTTGTTGTCACTCCATCATGATATTAAGAGTCTGCTGGAGGGTGATACTGATGATAGTTGGCAGCACTTGGATGATGATCTGATTGCTTCTTTATACTCCATGCCTCTTGAGTGGATTCCTCTGATGAAGAGGATTGCAATTGCGACAGAGTATGTTAGAGCAGAGGCCCAAGGTGATGCTTTGATGGAGGATGAGGACAGCTCTAGTGAGGAGGAGGCCTCAGAGGAGGAGACCGATTCATAGGAGGAGGATGATGAGTCTGACTCTAATTAGTAGCTAGTGGAGCTGCCCCTAGTGCGGTGGTGCACTAGGATTTTTGTATCGCTATGTATATTCAGCTGAGAAAGCTTGTGGAGCTTCTCATTTTGTACTGAACACTTTACGACATGTTATATATATATATACTGATGCACATGGATGCACTTTTTATGGTTTTATGTGAGTCTTCTTATGATGATGATGAAAATGCCTATATGATGTATGTTACATATGTATGCATGTTTTTATATGGTTATGCATGATGCAGTTTATTGACTTCCTATATGCGGTGATGAATATGCCATTCTAGAACATCATTAGCCATTTGGTCTGCTACACTATTGAGGTGTCTGGGAACATGTATGAATGCGATGGATTCAAAATTTCTAACAAATTGTTTAGTGCAGAGAAAATTTCTAAAAAGGAAAGGATCACGTACCCAGTAGCAGTTGTTCAACTGGGAGACAAGTAGCTGGGAGTCTAATAAGACATCGAGGTGATGAATTCCCAATTGGAGGGCGGCATCCAAGAGACCAATGGCACCATCATACTCGGCCTAGTTGTTGGTAGCAATGCCAACACACTCTCCATCAATATGGATCAACTCATGTGATGGGGAATACGTAACCCACATAGCCGAGGTGAGATTGGGGGAACATCTGCTTTCTCCATCAATGAATCGAGTGTAGCGACGTGGGGTAGGATCTATCTAGAGCAGTCAAGGAAGAAAAATATAATACTCATGTTAAGAATGGTGTAAAACAAAAAATAAAAACATCATACAAGTAACTCATGATGGAACTGTTAGGCATAAAATATATTGAGGTAGAGCCCATTGTTGGGATTCTTCAAGAGTTTTCCATCAGAGTCACCTAGAGTGTATGCCCCCGTTCGAAGGAAACGGTGGACGAAATAAGTTCTGTACCACATTGACTCGAACTTCCGTTTTCCTATCATGTCGTTGGACTAGGTCGCCTTTACTAAAGGTGCGAGGGTGCACATGGGAGTCAAAAATTGACTTCAACCATGTTTTAGTTGCTTCGATGGCTTGGAGAGAAACACGACGGTCCTCATTAGTTTGTTCAAGTAGGAGGAGGTGTTCTTCTAGAGACAAAGTATCAAGAAGGATTTCTTTGGCAAGATGGAGTGATGGGATATAACATTCAATGGGAATTACTGATTCAACTTCGTTGACAAAATGGAAAGGGGTGAATCCATTGGCGTTCTTTATCGGCATGCGATAGGACCATAGGGAGGAAAACAACATGCGGTGCCATTTAGTTTTGTGGTTTCCTATAGTTCGTTGGAGCATAGTTTTAATGATTTTGTTGACAAATTCTATTTTTCCATTTCCCTGAGGGTAGTAGGATGATGAGTGCTGGTGCTCAAACTTCTACATGGTTGAACGTTATTTCCAAACAGTGTCTTTGAAATGGCTACCATTGTCAGAGACAATCTGTTGGGGAACACCAAAACGTGAAATGACGTGATTGAATAAAAATCACGCCGCGTGTCATCTTTTCGATTGATTGTGGGCATGGCCTTGGCCCATTTGGTAAAATAGTTGAAAACCATAATAATTTATTTGTGGTTGCTAGCAAAGGGAGGATTAATGGTCATGAAATCGATCTCCCACTTATAGAAGGGACCAAATATGACTACAGGATGTAAAGGCACGGGGGGTGTCTTTACTTTTGGAGCAAAGAGTTGACAGATGCGGTAGTGTTTAACTGCCTCGATGCAATCAGTAAAAATGGAAGGCAAAAAATAGTTAGCATGTAGAATATTCTGGGTCTCTACCAAACTAGAAAGGTGGCCACCGCAAGCTCCCCTATGATACTCGTTGAGGACCTGTTCGGCCTCATTATGGCTGAGGTAATGACATAATATGGTATCGACGCCCCGATGATACAGAACATCCCCAATAAGGAGATGGTGAGTGGCTTGATGTTGATTGTGGTGTATTTCTTCATGGATTAAGTGAGCCTTGAAATTTTGGGTGTGCAAGTATAGGAGAATGCCCCTATACCAAGGATCTTTCGTGCAAATGAAAAACAAGAATTTGTCAGGAAGGTTGACTGTTATTGCTGATGATGCAGACAATAGGGGAAGGTCTATCATTAGTGCAACTAGCACCAAATCCTTTATGCTTTTGGGAGCAAGGAATTCCAAGTCAAACTCCTGGAGGATGACAATCCACCTGGTCGTGTGACCTTGTAGGAGGCGATGGATCATGAGGTACCACATAGGGTTGGAATTCGCCACTACTCGAGTATGGTTTGAGATAATGTAATGGCGCATCTTTTGGACCAAAAAAATGACAGGGAGGGACATCTTCTCTTTAGTAGTATATCATAGGGGGGACTGGTCAGCTTCTCAATAACATAGTAAATCACATGCTCTTGATTATCATCGTCTTACTGGACCAAAATGCTAGAAATGGCATTTTCGGAGGCTAGCACATAGAGGATGAAGTCCTTGGTGAAGTCATGTGCAAATAGCAACGAGGTGAAAGCTAGATCTTGCTTTAATCCAACAAATGCATATTGCACATGTTGATCCTAAACAAATGGAATGTTGGTACAAAGTAGATGGAAGAAACTGTGGCATTTTTTCTCATATTCCATTATGAAGCGGCGAAAGAAGTTAGCCTTGCCTTGGAGGCTCTGCAATTGGCACAAAGTATGTGCTAATGGTAGATCGATAATGGATTGAAATTTAAGAGGCTCAACCACAATCCCTTTGTGGGAAATAATAAACCCAAGAAGACGGCCCGCTGGGACACAAATGACACACTTGAGAGGGTTCAAGCGGATTTTTTACTTGTGACATCATAGGAAGACTTGTCGCAATTCATCTAAGTGTTTTCTGAGATTCCAAGACCGAGCGGTGAGGTCGTCCATATAGACCAATATGATGTGCACAAGGTCGTGGAAGCAGTATGTCATGGCACACTGGAAAGTGGATCCAGCATTTTTTAGTCCAAAGGGCATCACTCGATATGGAAACATGCCCCAAGGGGTTGTAAACATAGTCTTGTATCGATATTCCTTTCGAATCTAAATTTGGTTGTATCCAGAGGAACCGTCCATGAAGGAAAATACCTCATGACCGGCACATGTGTCAACGATTTGGTCAATAAAAGGACATAGGAAGTTGTCCTTAAGAGAGGCCAAATTCAAATCACGGAAGTTTGTACAAACGCAGATGTTACAATTTTTTTCTTCACGGGAACACAATTCAAAACTCAAGTGGTGTACGCAATGGGGTAGATGAAGCTAGTTGTACACAGCTTCTCGATCTCGGCTTTGACCGCAACGGCCTTTGAAGGGTGAATGGTCTGTTGTTTTTGACGCATCAATGCTACATCGGACCATGTATCAATGTTATGTTCCATGATGGATGGTGCCAAATTGAGCATCTCGGTGTAGGACCAACCAAAGATGTCACAGAACTCCTGAAAAAGTGCTTTGTAAAAAGAAACCTCCTCAGGTGAGCATGATGCTCTGAGTGTGATTTCTTCAACAACCTCCCGGTTGGTTGAGATATTGGCCTTAGTTGTGGGTGAAATGTTGGCCATATTTCCTTCTTCAAAGGTTTTAGGATTTGGGATGGGATTTTTGAACCAATCCACCTTGCCATGTATGAAATCCTTGGTCTCTATTGAATATTGATCTCATGTTGACGAAGGTTCCCTTGGGATGAAGAATGAGCAATGGCGCATGTCATCCCATGGGTATTCTGGAGCAAACAAGGCTTCAAGTATCTCCTCATCATTGTTGAAACACTAATGGGATAGATTAGAGGGATTGTCGATGGTTGCGAAGACGGTAGGGTCGGTGGAGCTAGACATCATGTAAATGGTTGTGGTGGTTGAGGAAGAAACCGGAGGGTGAATTTCTTCAATGATAGTAATGTCATATTCAAGAGAATGTTTTCCAATATCACTAAGGGTGTCCCAATAATTGTCCAAGTCTAGGTAGTGGTGAGAATAATGTCCGTATAATCTGCAAAGTGCACATGCATGGTTTTTCCTCAAAGACTTATTTTTTAATGTGGGTTGAGTCGGGATGACGACCACTATAAGGTTCTTGGTTGTATCCATAATGTCTAGATGTGTGCAAAGGATAGGTATTTTTTAATTGTTTTGGGTTGCATGACCTTGTATGTCACACATGGTACAAGGTGGAGTCGATCGAGGTTGAACGATTGCTTTGGTGTTTTTTCCCCGAGTCGACTTTGGAGGAGGCAAGGTTGGTGTAGTAATAGAATGTGTTTTTGGTGGGCCATGAGGAGGGTGTGAGGTCATCTCGATTGGTAGGACAGGGTTCAACACCACTTGGGGAATCAAAGGTGGGGTGGGTGGTTCAAGGTACCACACCGAAATCTCCAATGTAAATTTTGGTAAATTTAAAGTAGCCATAACAGACTTACCCATGATGCCAAAAGGTGGGAAAAGGAAGGGAATTGCATCAATTGGGAGTGACCCCCATAATTCCCTAGTCATTGCATTTGAGGTTGCATTTTTGGTTGCAGTGTGGGAGGAATGGTGCGGGATGATAGAACACACAAATATGTTGTGTCAGCTGGCGTTGGCGGAGGAGGTAAAGATGGTAAGGAAGCCATCATAGATGTGTCAATGAAAAGTATTGGCCCTATGACTGACAAGGAAGGGATGGCTACATTTTCGATGGAGGTATCAATGGTAGGGATGACATGGCCCAGTGTGGCCATCCCTTGCAGATCGTAATAAGTTAATTGGTCCACCTCCATGATCTTCCCATCATGAGGGAATATCATAAGGTGAAAGATGGTGGACGTCGCCATGCTCATGGTATACATGTAACTATGATCGAGGAGGAGGTTATAATCAAGTTGAGCATTGAATACCTCTATGTCAATCAAAACCGTCTTACCGGCTAATGATATAGGGAAATTTGGGAGAATGCCCTGGGATTTAGTGGAGCGACCATCATAGGAGCGAAGGGTAGTGGTGGAAATTTGGAGGGTAGGGGACCCAAGTTTCTGCCAGACAAATGTTGACATGACATAGGTGGATGTGCCTTCATCGACAATACATCGATGTATGACCAAATTTTGAATTGAGACAAAAATATGGAAGGCAATTGTGGAAGGAATTCTTGGCTCTCCTTGATACAAATTGAATGTGACCAATTTGGAATCAGAGGGATCCACGACACAAAGTGCATGTTATCTCCTAAATAAATCAGTCCTGAAAAGGTTAGACTTAGAATATTTATTTCTTGTAGTGATAGGAGGTCAAAATACTCTTTAAAGCATTAGAGGAAATTTGGGGTCTAAAATGGGCCTTATAAGAAAACGTGCCAAAATAAGTTTTTGTGAGTTGGAATTCAAGAACCAATAGAAGTTCAATAAAATAAGTCAACCATAATGGTTGAATTGACATATTTGTCATTAAAAAAAACTATTTTTTTTGTTCGTATTTTTGACATATCTCATTGTGTTTTTACTCAAAATTCGATCGGGAGAGCTCGTTGGATGCGGAATTTGATTCCGCATCCAACGAGTACCTGCACTACATACTTTTGACAGACCCCGCTACCCTAAAAACAAGAAATACCTAAAAAAACGTGATGATGAGGGACCCCGCTACACGAAAAACAAGAAATACCTAAAAAAACGTGATGATGACATCATCATCACATTTTTTCAGGTATTTCTTGTTTTTCGGGTAGCGGGGTCTGTCAAAAGTATGCAGTATGGGTACTCGTTGGATGCGGAATCAAATTCCGCATCCAACGAGCTCTCCAGATCAAAATTTGAGTAAAAACACATGGAGATATGTCGAAAATACGAACACAAAAAGTAGTTTTTTTCTTTCTTCCTCCAAAATTAATCAATATTATTTTATTATTTTAACTATTATTTTATTATTTTAACTATTATTGTATTATTTTCCTTAGGAGGCCCATTTTAGACCCCAAAATTCCTCTAATGGGATCATTATGAAAGATCAAGGTGTTTAATGAATATTGGAACACTTTTGACTCTGTTTCTAATAAAAAATTTGAAGATCAGCTTTCGATGGCCTAGGTGAACATCTCAACTATTCATTAGCCACTGAAAACACCAGCTTTTGGTAGCTTAAAAATTGGATTGATGACTAGCTTAGCCACTAAAATATTAAAAAGGGGAAAATAGTTGGCACATCTGTCACAATCAGCCACCATAAGCATGAAGAGTGCCACTACCAAGACATTAAACACTAAAAAGATAGGACATGCAATAAATCATGAGTTGGTAAAGAAGGGGTCATTATAAAACCGAAGTGACTGATAAAAAACCCAAACCCTCGCTTCCCTCCACCTGTCCTGTGACTGTAATCAAACCACCACAAAGCATTGATTTATAGTTAGAATGATTATAGCACTGGCTAGCTCATGGGTCTCATCAGAATTTACTAACACCCTACTCAAATCCCAATTTCCAATCAACACCCTTTCCTCAATTCATTCCACATTTCCTATGTGCATCCTCGCTGAGCCAAGCCCTCCCTAAATCGAGCACTATAATCTCCTTCCCTAGGGTTTTAATTTTAGTTTTTGCAGGTACAGAAGAGAAATCCAAAAAATGAAGGAAGGAGGAGGACCAGTCCTAAGACAGAAATTTGGTGACATTGGCTACCTCGAATCACACCCACAGGTATGCCAACTTTTCAAAGACTCAGGCTACTACAGGTTCTATGAAAAAATTTAGGGATCCCACAAGCAAGTGGCATAATCCTTTGCTCTCTCCTTCAATGGCTTGAAGGCAGTGATTGGCAAAGAAGAGTTCCAGGTGGATGAGGCTCTGATAGCAAAAGTAACAAAGCTCCTAAGGACTATGGAAAACTGGTTCAAAACCACTATCACAAAGAATCTGGAATTCAGGTCTTACTTGAATTATGAGCACAAGAACATTGTATGGAATAAGAGAATCCCTTCATCCTGGATTGAGGAGAAATGGCAGCATTTGTTGAAATCAAGTATATCTATATAAATTGTGAGGGAATATATAATACAGTAATGATATACCATTTCAAGTTAATGAACCATTTCACTGGAAGGAGCCCATTGAGCCTGCCTTTCTACCTACACAAGAGCCTGACCAAAATGGCCCATCAAGTTAAAGACCATCCCACCATGATTGGAGGCAGGCTATCCCATAATGACTTGATCAAGCTAATTGTCCATGAATTGCTGTAGAGAAGGAACATATCCTGGACCTACTTCCTATTTTGGAATGAGTTGGAGACAAAATTGCAACCAAAAGACAAAAGGAATTATTCTTCAAAGAAGTCCTCCACTCCCAGGAGTGGTAAGAGGAAGAGGAGGGCCATCTCTCCAATTACATTGGATCAGGCCTCTCCAGCTCCCAAGACCAAGAAGGAAAAGAGAAACTTGGATTTCAGTGAAAAGATAGAAGAGGTTCCAGCACCAGACAGAAATATACTCAACCTACCCTTCTCTGATTCTAAGGATGAAGAGGAACAGGAAAATAACCTAGCAGATCAGTTTCAAATAGGGTAGGAGGAGTTTCCATCACCTAAAAAAAAAGAGGACTAGGGTGAACCAGTGGCAGAAGCTTCATCCAACAAACTTGGATCCCAAAAATTCAATCAGCTATTAAGGCAAGTGTATGAGCTAGAATTAATGTGCAGAGAAATCAAAAGAACCAATGAGAGTTTAACTAGGAGGAATGTTGAATTGTATGACTCTCTGTAGGAGATAAAAAGAAAGAATACCAAGCTAGAGGAGAGTAATCTCAGGTTAAGGAAAGAGAAAGTGAGGCTATACAGGAAAATTAGGCTCTCCAAGTTGCAAACAAGGAATTATATCCCTTAGCCTCAATCTAACCACAAGCTGGAAACCCTAGAATAAGTGGAAATGAGCCTTTTTGGCCCAGACGTAGCCTGTGATAATGCTACCAACCCAAACCCTAGGCAGGTTGCAGAGACATCAAAGGAATAGCACTAAAGCCTTAAAACAACAGGGTAAAGTGTTACGACAGTTTCAATTAAAATTTTAAAACAGAGCTTTCGGTGGCTTATGAAAACACCGCAGTTGTTCATTAGCCACCGAAACTAGAGCTTTCGGCAACTTACAAACCCAGAATTTTGCTTTCTTAGCCATCGAAAGCATAGAACAATGCAAAAAGGCATAGTTCCACACAGAACTGACTTTTGTTGATCCAAACACCTCATGGATGATTTATGACGTTGAAAAATAATTAAAGGCACCAATATTTTGGCTCTGTTTTAGTTTTGAAGGTTCTAGCAAGGTGAATTAGGTCACAAACCATACCTACTCTCACAAAGCATGATGTAATAACCCAAAAATTCGTAAAAATTTAAAATTTTTCATGTAACATAAAATGTCAAGGTTGTCATTGCCAATGAACCATTAATTGTTAGAGGATGCTCTAACAGTTATAAATAACAAAGAGCATTTATTTTCTTTGATTCTATATAAATTATTAGTTTATCTTAAAGTACTATGTTAGGAATGTTAAACATAACAGTTTATGTCTTTCAAAAGGTGAGACTGGAAACTGTATCTTAAATTGATGCTAATTGTGTTATTGTTTTCTTTTGTCAAGTGACAGAATATTAGGTGAGATCAGGGCTTACTTAGCTTACAGCTAATACAGTGGAATGATGGTTCTTTTTACAGGTTCTAATAGGTAAGTAGTTTTTTCTAGTAAACTTTCAGTCAAGAATGATACTCCACTAGCATAGGATAAAATGCTAGTAAAATAAGATGTTTGTTTGGAGCTTGACCCTATAGGAGGTAATGTTGGTATTGCTAATGTTATCAAACTACATAAATATTGTAAAACAAAACTCTGAAAGGATGGTTTATGTGTATTTTAGTTTACCACCAAAAAAAAATGTCATCCAAGTAATTCTTCCTTCTTGTATTTTTTTCAACTATATGCTTATATGTTTTAAATTGAAATGTCTAAGAACACTTCTAGTTCTGTCCATAAGAATATATGGCCTAAATTTTTATAAAAGAAAAGATATGTTACAAGTACTGTAACCCTAACTACACATTGTTGTGTAGAGGTTGAATTATGGCATTGTTCATATTTATTTGAGTTCTTGTAAAACTTTAAAAACTCTCCATTAGTAAACCTTCCAAACATGTATTTTACCTAATTCCCTAGTATATAGACCTAGTTTTATATGAACTTTCAATTTACAATGGTTATATATTGTAATTTCTAAAAGTATTATTATCATAGTAGGTGTTAGAGGATAACTTGTAATTGCTTATGCTATAGTTATACTATACATAAAAACTATATTGTAAAAGAATTACTTTCCAACTCCAAGATTTATGTTAAGTAACTTCTAGGGAGGATTAATTTACCTCTATCAAAGATGTCTTATTACTATATAAGCGAAAATATTGATCAATACTATGGAGAGTATAGCTAGAATATTATTATTTCAGATTGTCTAGTGCGATGAGCAAATTTAAATTTAAATTTTTTTTTTTAACTTAGCTCTCAAATGATTGTGCAAATTAACAATCGGAACTACGACTATGGTTCGAAACCCATGATTGTGAAAATATTTAGGGGACACGTGGTTGATGATTGAGGATTTTAGGTTTGTTGACTTTGTGATAAGTTAAAACCTTCACTATCATCATCACGTTTTTTCAGGTATTTCTTGTTTTTGGGGTAGCGGGGTCCGTCAAAAGTATGCTGAGTGGGTACTCGTTGGATGCGGAATTTAATTCCGCATCCAAAGAGCTCTCTCGATCAAAATTTGAGTAAAAACACGGGGAGATATGTTGAAAATTATCTAGGTTATTATTTATTTAAAATTACTATTTTAAATAATTAATCTAGTTTAAAAATAATTACTCATCTTATATTACTTATTTAAGTTTACCTATTGAATTTATGTTATGTACCTTTCTAGTTTTGGTTGTGTAAATATTATGCATACTAGTACATATTATTTAATTTTTTTCTTCTACCTATAATTAGATAATTTAGTTACTTTCAATAGATAAAACAAATATAACTAAAATTCTGCAGTTATATTAGATAAAAACCTATAGAAGTAATCATTTACATCTGCATTCAATTTTATTTAAATCTACTTATCTGAATTAAGCATACCTATTGTACTAGAGTGCTGCCTTGCAAGAGGCATGGAAAAATACAGTTTGGGTAATTTTCCTATCTATCAATTAACTCAGCAATATCTCTACTGATTTACCCTAATCTAACTAGTGAATACCTTTTCTTTATTTACTAACTTTCATAGTATAAATAGTTGTTCTTTCTTTATCCTTAACAGCAATAAAATAACAATATACTAATCATGTGATAACTTAAAACCTTGTGATTTACTGATTTACCCTAACCTAACTAGTTACTAACTTTCACAATATGAATAACTTTTCTTTCTTTACTAACTTTCACAGTATAAACAATTGTTCTTTTTTTATCCTTAACAGCAATAAAATAACAATATACTAATCATGAGAAACTCTTAAACTTTTCTGAAATCGTAAATAAAATAATAACTAAACCTAAACAAGTAGAACCTGTCAAATAGATGAGGTGACAACAGCTTAAGGAGGTTGTTCCTCCCAATAAAATCCTAGACAAGAGCTAGTCTGCAATTCTCGGGACCTCTGAGTCTGTCTCCTAGTCCTCCTAGTAGAGTATTGGGTGAGAAATGTAGTCTTCAAATCCTCTGCAACTCCATTGAGTGTTCAGCAGTAAATCAGTCCTACTTACAACAATAAGAACTTTAGATTAGAATAGTTGCACAAGTTCAGTCTTCAGCACCTATCACCTCAAACTTACTTCAGCTAGTCCCCTCCATGGAATTCACATGTGCACTTCATCCACTTAGAATGATCACCAATCCAGAATGAGCAGCCTCAATTGTCTTCAATGGGAAGTTTTATTAGCATGCCTAGGTATTTTGGGTCAGTTTTTACTGAATGATCCACCTACTCCCGTTCCACTTTCTTATGGAATCATGACCACAAATATAGGGAATTTTCCACCTGCAACAGCTAGAAGTAGTTTGAGGATGCTCCCACTTGTCAATATGCTCTCAACCCATTATCCTCCACCAAGCGACTAGTAAACACTCATTTAACAGCTTCCCTAAGCTGTTGTCTCATCTTTTATTTATCTAATAATAAAATATTCTGCAATACATTAAATTATCCTTAACCCCACTTGCTCATTAATTACAAACTTTAACATAAAATATAACATAATGTTCCTCAATAACATAAAATTGTTTTGCAAACTGGGGCATGTGACACAACTTGTCTAGCAGATGGCAAGTTCGAGTTCTATTTCAGTGTCCACTTCAGCTATTAAATAGTTCAAGGAGTAGGAAGGTTTTGGAGTTAGGTAGATTGCCAGTTAAGATAGTGCTTTGACCTATTTTTTACAAATAGCTATGATTATCTATTTTTAGTAAATTTGATCCACTTTTTCAGGATCTGAAATAAATTTTGTAAAGGCTATAAATCCTATGACTAATATAGAAGCAAGGATTCAAACTTCAGAGATTTTTTAGACAATTATTGTATTCAAGCTTCTCATGTGCTTTGTCACTTAATACAAGCTCTGTTTCCATTATATGTTTAGGTTTCATCTTCTTTTTGTTATGTACTTGTTATGATCTACCATTTATATGTGAGTGCTTTATGTGTGAATCTACCAGCATAGTGAGTTCTTCATCTATTCACCTTTATTAGAAACCCTCTGAACATTGATAGTTAGAAGCATTTTCTATTTGATTGAGTATTATGCATGTCTTGAGCGAGTGAGGTCTTATTGGTCATACTAACTTGATTCCCTGAGAAAACAATTAAAAATATTTAAGTTATCAGGTATCTTCGAGCTACAACCTAGAAGAGTTTACTGGAGATCTAACAAATTGGCATCGTTGTCGGGGAGAAGAGATCGAAGCTCAACTTCCCTGGGGGATGACATAGGCCCTACTTTGATGATAAACAAAGTTGGGACGTTGTTTGGGTTGTAATCATTTATCTGGTGACTCCATTGAAATAAGGTGGCTTCGAGAAGACTAAGTACCAGAGAAAATACTCAAAGGGCACCAGTAACACCTGTTTCAAATCCTGAAAAAAGATTATAAGGAGATGAAGAACTTCACAAAGGCAAGATTCCATATCTACAAAGGGGGCTGCATCAAGTACTTCCAGAGGTATTTCTCCTATTATATCAAATAGAACTCCCTTTAAATATTCTTATACTGAAGCATCTAGTTCTCAGGAATTTATAAGTGAATCAGAAAATTTTAGGGTTAATGAATCTTCCAGCACTGTTGCTTGCATAGATCCAATCCCTGGCGACTCCACTGAGGTAGATCTGCCAAAAATAATTTCTCAGCTATCACCCACACTAGCAGTATCTTATTCTGCCCTTTCCATACCCACATCCAATATGGTTGCCCCTCTTACCAAGATGGAAAGGATCCTTGTTGTCAGGTATGCCCCTCTAAATTTTCCTAACCCCCTTTCTGCTATGCCTACTAGATATTATCTAAAATATATGCCTAAGATTACCGGGGAGGGAGATTTCACAGTTGAGGAGCATCTAGAGGCATTCTACAATTATGCTGAGAATATAAACATTGAACAAGAGGATGTGTAGACAAGGGTTTTTGTATAGAATCTAGATGGTCAGGCTAGGAAATGGTTCAAAACGTTCCCTGTGGGATCAGTATCTGGCATTGAAGCTCTAGATGACATATTATTGAAGCATTGGGGAGAAATAAGAGACCAGCTTTACTATATCACATAATTTAACAATTTGAGGAGAGAGAATGGTGAGTCTGTTTCAAATTTCACAAAAAGATTTAACAAAATGTTCAGCAATATCCCTGCTGAGATCAAGCCTACTAATACTTCAGCCAAAATCACTTATGCCAATGCTTTATATTCCAAGTTTTATCTTCTTCTTAGAGAAATAATATCTTCTTCTTTGTCACTCATGAAACATGGTTCTCTTGAATTTGAGTCTAATATCATTGCTTCTTAGAAGATTAACGGAAAAATGGACAAGAAGAAGCAATCCTTAGATCATTTAGGGGCTTCTTCATCAGAGAATAAAATGGAGAAAATGGCCAAAATGTTGGATAGTTTAACAATTGAAATGTCTAGACTTAAAGACTGAGGGAAAATACCTAAGAGAGGTAAAGGGCCAAATGATTTTCTCCCAAAAACCCTAATTTTGTCCCTTACAAAAGAAATAACCCACCAGCTCAAATCCTTCAAAGGGACATAAATCAAGCTGAGGATCAAAGAAACATAGCTCCTTTCCAAAATGTTGTGCTAGAAGAAGAACAAGAATTTGGTCAGGGAGAAGGGAAGGAAGAAGACAATATAAACTTCATGGAAGATGAAGTTGACCACTCCTTGACACAATTAGACTATGAGGAAGTCCTCAGGAATGAGCAGATCACTGAAGAATCCTTATATCAAGAAGATGATCAAGAAGGTTATAATTTGAGATCCAGGATTGTTGCTCCCAGAAAGAAGAATCCTGCCCCTGCAAAGCAGTCATCTTCTCCTGTTAGAAATATTACTGCTCCTACAAAAAATATTGTTGCCCCTCCAAAACAACAGCAAAAGCCATCGTAGCCATCTATCCATGATCAAATCCAGCTCAAGGCTCCACCACAAGAGGTAATAACTTCTAACAAATTATCCTATTCTTTCAATCTTAAAAAAATAAATTCATAAATTAAGAATCCATTTTCCCTTGATAAAGCTTATGAAGAATGATTCCTTCAAGTCAGCCATACTGAAATCTCTTCATCCAAGGACACACATAGATATTGACTTTGTGAACTTTCAAGATAATAAGCCCATAGTAATATTAGGTCCTATGGTTGAAGAGTTGGATGAGCATTGTCCACCTTTCTACATATCCTTGAACATCCATGACAAGATCCTTCCCAATTGTTTGCATGACTCAGGAGCATCCCACAACCTAATGCCAAAGGCAGTGATGAATGCACTTCTCCTCAACATTACAAAACCCTACCATGATATTTTCTCTTTTGAATCTAGGAAGGTCAAATTCCTAGGCCTCATATAAGACCTTGTCATAAACCTCTCCCATCTTCCTTCAAAAAGCATAGTGATGGACATAGTAGTGGTTGAAATCCCCCCTAAGTTTGGTCAAATTCCTAGGCCTCGTAGAATACCTTGTCATAAACCTCTCCCATCTTCCTTCAAAAAGCATAGTGATGGACATAGTAGTGGTTGAAATCCCCCCTAAGTTTTTCCTCCTCTTGTCTCATTCATGGAGTAAATGGCTAGGTGGTACCCTACATATGGATCTTACCTATGCTACAATCCCAATGTTTGGAGGAGAAACCAAGAGACTTTACAGAGAGAATCAGTTTACCTACATCATCAGTAATGCCAAGAATTCTATAAATCATCCCATCTATCCAGTAGACATAGACTTTGGGGCATGCATCCTACAGATAGATGATTACCATCCAACATCCATGCAGGTTATAAAGCCTACCTAGCAGCCACCTGAGGAAGTAACCACCTCTGTCTGGAGCATGTATTTTGATGGGGCCAGTACTCAAGCCTTAGCAGGTGCAGGTGTAGTCCTAATTTCTCCTTCAAAGGAGACTATCCATTTGTCTTATAATATTGATTTCAAGACTACTAGCAACATACCATAGTATGAGGCATTGTTGTTGGGAGTGAAGGCAGTAAAGGAAATGGGAATCATGTGTCTGAATATATTTGGAGATGCATATCTCATCATACAACAAGTGAACAATAATTTTCAAGCAAAGAATGTGAGGATGAAGGCATACAGAGATGAGGTATGGAAACTCAGGGACTCTTTCATGTTTTTTGAACTCTCCTATATACCTAGAGATGTGAACCATCTAGTTGATTCCATTGTTGTCTCTGCAAGTATGTTCATTCTCCTTTTTCCTCCTAAGATGAGCTATGAGATCCAAGAAGTACAGGACATCCCTCCTTGATAGTGTGAAATTTTGGAAATTATTTGAAAATGATGATGAACTCAGGAAATTTATCCAGGTCGTAGATGAATTTTTTGATATTCATATTGATCAAGAAAACCTAAATATGGAATAATCCCAGACCCAAATCAAAAGATAAAATAGGAAAATAGAATATTGTTCAGTTGCCTAGAAATTATATACCCCTTGAAGAGATGTTTGATGATAATGATGTCCCCTTCAAACCTGTGAAAAGGGAGAAAAACCATGCTATCCATGAGCACAATATAGGTAGCCAAGATTATCCAAAATTCATAAATTTTTCCTCTGAGTTGACTACTGATCAGAAGTCATAACTTTGCAATCCTATGAAAGAGTTTCCTGAATTATTTTCTTGGGAATACAGTGATTTGAAAACCTATGACATAGATATCATCCAACATAGGATTCCCATAGAAAAGGACACCATCCCTTTCAAATAGAATCTAAGACCTATCAGTCTCCTCTGACTCCTAGTGATTGAGAAAGAAATCCAAAAGCTCCTTAATGCAAAAATAATAATCCCACTTAGGTATTCTAAAAGAATTGCAAACTTAGGGTTGGTAAGGAAGAAAAATGGGGAGATCAGGTTATGCATTGATTTTAGAAACCTAAACAAATTCTCCAAGAAAGACAACTACCCCTTACCCAAGATGGAGCATCTATTGCAAAGAGTCTCAAGAGCTAGTGTCATGTCATTCCTAGATGGGTTCTCTAGCTACAATCAAGTTTTTGTACACCCTGATGATCAAGATAAAACTGCATTTACCACTCCCTGGGGTACTTTCATGTATTCCAAGATGCCATTTGGGATAATGAATATTGGGGCCACCTTTTAGAGAGACATGAACATAGATTTTATAGGACTGAAAGACAAGTTTGTTCTCACATATCCTGATGACCTCATTGTTTACTCAAACGGCCATGGAGAACATTTGCAGCGCTTGAGGAGGGTGTTTCTGAAATGTAGACAGTTTGGGATATCTCTGAACCCAAAGAAGTCTCAATTTTCTCATAGGGAGGGAAAAATCATAGGTCACATAGTTTCAGTAGAAGGTGTGAAGATTTATGCTGTTCGAGTTGAAGCAATCTAGAATTTGTCCATAACTAGGTCAAAAAAGGATATTCAGTCATTCCTAGGTAAGATAAATTTTGTTAGGAGGTTTATCCTAAAATTTTCTGAGTTGGTAAAACGCATAACCTCTATGTTCAGGAAGGAAGCTAAAATCAAATGGACAGAACAGGAAAGAAACTCTTTTGAAGCCATGAAGAGGGCTATCATGGAAGCTCCCACTCTAATTAGTCCAGACTATACCAAGGGCTTCTACATTTTCTCCTTTGCTTCCTATGACACAATGGAAGCAGTTTTCTTACAAAAAGATGATGAAGGCCTTGATTACCCCATTTATTTCTTTAGCAAGACATTGAGGGATGCTGAATTGAGGTATGATCCTATCGATAAATAGGCCTATGCTCTCATTAAGTCACTGAAATCCTTCAAGATTTACATTCTACACACAAATTTCCTAGCCTATGTCCCTTCAGCTGCTGTGAAGGATATTTTGACCTAGCCTAATATTGATGGAAAGAGAGCCAAATGGATTTCCAAGCTTATTGAGTTTGGCATAGAAGTAAAAACCACCAAGCTAGTGAAATTCCAAGGCCTAGCTAAGCTCATGGATGAAGAAAATTGTGATCTATTGAGAATGAATTTCATTGGTATAAGTTCAGCAAAATTGCAAGCAGAGGTAGTAGCAGAGGAGCAGCATGACAACCGACACATGGCTGAGAACTTGTGTTCATGTGAGTGGTACTCTGGTATTATTCATTTCTTGCAAAGCTTAAAAGTTCCCCCTGATCTTACCCTGACTCAAGGATGGGATCTTAAGATTAAGTCTATTAAATTTTGTATAATTGATAAGCTGTTGTATTGGAAATATCCTTCTGGTGTTTTGCTAAGACTCTTAGATAAAGAAGATTCAATTCAGGTCATAAATCAGTTTCATTCAAGCACATTTTGGGTGCATCATTACTTGAATACTACATCCCACAAGATTCTGAGGGCTGGGTACTGTTGGCCTATTAAGTTTCTCTGATGTGTGTACCTTTGTAAAATCCTGTGACAAATGCCAAACATTCATAGGAAAGAAGCAGCTCAGATCTTTTCTGCTTAGACCTATTGTACTGAATGGTCCTTTCCAGCAGAGCGGTATTGATTTCATAGGTGAGATTAATCCTTCATAAAGTGGACAGTACAAGTGGATCCTAGTAGCCACTAATTATTTCACCAAGTGGATAGAGGAAGTCCCCAGAAGGAATGCCACTCACCAATTCATCATGAATTTTTTATATGAGAACATCTTTATCATATTTGGCTACCCAGTAAGGCTAGTGACTGATAATGCACCAGCTTCTAAAGCCGGCGCATTGGTTAACATGTGTGATTCAATGGGAATTCAATTGGTGCATTCTACTTCCTATTACCCTCAAGGAAATGGCCTTGATGAGTCATCCAATAAGATCCTAGTTAGAATCATCAGGAAACTATTGTAGAATAATCAGAAGAGCTAGGATTCTAGCTAAAGTTTGCTCTATGGGCTGACAGAGTGACCAACAAAAAATCCATAGGGACTTCTCCTTTCAAGTTGGTTTATGGTACTGAGGCCATATTCCCCATTCAGCTGGTTCTACCCATATCAAAGTTATTTTAGGAGGAACAGGATGAACCAAATTACATGGTAAGAAGGATGCTTGATTTGGTTAAGCTGCAGCAAGTCACGAAACAGTTGGTGGAGAAGTCAGAAGCTCGCCAAAAGAAGATAAAAAGTATTTTTGACAAGAATGCAAAGGTGGATAATTCTCAGGTTGGAGACTGGATTCTGAAATGGGATGTTGTCACGCAGGACAAGGTAAAGCATGGTAAACTTGATTCGTTGTGTATAGGCCCTTTTGTGATAGCTCAGGTGCAATAGAACAACACTTTCAAATTGCAAAATATGGAAGGTAAGGAGATCCTTGATGGCCCAGTCAATGGGAAATTTCTGAAACTCTATTTCATTTAAGGCTTCAAATCCTTGTCATTGTAAAATATTATTTTTATTTTTTTTGTTTTTTGTAAAATAACTCCATGCCCAATGGAATAGTAGAAGATAGGTTTAGTATTTGTTTTTCAGGAAAGGCATTTGGTCTATGGTTCTTGGAACCTCACAAGTAGGTTTCCATCCCCGAGTAGGAGCTAGATGTTATCTTCTAAATAAATCAGTCCTCAAAAAGTTAGACTTAGAATATTTAGTTCTTGTAGTGATAGGAGGTCAAAATACTCTTTAAAAGATCATTGTGAAAGATCGAGGTGTTTAATGAATATTGGAACACTTTTGACTCTATTTTCTAATAAATTTTTTGAAGATCATCTTTCAGTGGCTTAGGAGAACATCTGAACTATTCATTAGCCATCAAAAATCCTAGCTTTCGGCAGCTTAAAAATTGGATTCATGACTAGCTTAGCCACCGAAATCTCAAAAAGGGGAAAACGGTTGGCGCATCCATCACAATCAGCCACCGTTAGGATGAAGAGCACCACTACCAGTCCATTAACCGCCAAAAAGACAGGACCTGCAATAAATCATGAGTTGGTAAAGAAGGGGTCATTATAAAAGTGAAGGGACTGATAAAAAATCCAAACCCTCGCTTCCCTCCACCTGTCTCGTGACTGTAATCGAACCACCACAAACCATTGATTTCTAGTTAGAATGATTACACCAGTGGCTAGCTCACAGGTCTCATCAAAATTTACTAACACCCTGCTCAAATCCCAATTCCCAATCAAACCGCTCAAAATCAACACCCTCTCCTCAACTAATCATTCAACATTTCCTACATGCATCCTCACTTAGCCAAGCCCTCCCTGAATCCAGCACTGTAATCTCCTTCCCTAGGGTTTGAATTTTAATTTTTGCAGGTACAGAAGAGAAATTTAGAAAAAGAAGAAAGGAGGAGGACCGGCCCTAAGATAGGAATTGGGTGACATTGGCTACCTTGAATCACACCCAGAGGTATGCCATCTTTTCAAAGACTCGGGATGCTACAGGTTCTGTGAAAAAATTCATGTATCCCACTAGGAAGTGGCATAAGCCTTTGCTCTCTCCTTTGATGGCTTGAAGGCAGCAATCGGCAGAGAAGAGTTCCAAGTGGATGAGGCTCTAATAGCACAAGTAACAGAGCTCCCAAGGACTGGGGAAAACTGGTTCAAAACCACTATCAAAAAGAATGTGGAATTTAGGTCTTACTTGAAGCCTAAGCACAAGAACATTGTATGGAAGAAGAGCATCCCTTCATCCTGGCTTGAGGAGAAATGGAAGCATTTGTTGAAAGTAATTCTGGTCTATATAACTTGTGAGGGCAGGTATAATAGGGTAATGATATACCATTTCAAGTTAATGAACCATTTCACTGGAAGGAGCCCATTGAACCTTCCTTTCTACCTACACAAGATCCTGACGAAAATGGCCCATCAGGTTAAAGCCCAGCCCACCAAGATTGCAAGCAGGATATCCCATCATTACCTGATCAAGATAATTTTCCTTGAATTGTTGCAGAGAAGGAACATAGCCTGGACTTACTTCCTGTTTTGGAATGATTTTGAGACAAAATTGCAACCGGAAGAGAAAAGGAAGTCTTCTTCAAAGAAGTCCTCCACTACTGGGAGTGGTAAGAGGAAGAGGAGTGCCATCTCTCTAATTACAGTGGACCAGGACTCTCCAGCTCCCAAGACCAAGAAGGAAAAGAGAAACCTGGATTTTAGTGAAAAGGTAGAAGAGGTTCTAGCACCAGACATAAATATACTCAACCTACCCTACTCTAATTCTGAGGATGAGGAGGAACAGGAAACTAACCTAGTATATCAGTTTCAAATGGGGTAGGAGGAGTTTCCATCACCTACACCAAATGAGGACCAGGGTGAACCAGTGGCAGAAGATTAATCCAACAAACTTGGATCCCAAAAAATCAATCAGCTACTGAGGAAAGTGTATGAGATATAAGTCTTGGGAAGAGAAATCAAAAGAAGCAATGAGAGGTTAACCAGGAGGAATGCTGAATTGTATGACTCTCTGCAGGAGATAAAAAGAAAGAATACCAAGCTAGAGGAGAGTAATATCAGGTTAAGTGAAGAGAAAGTGAGGCTCTGGAGGAAAATCAAGTTGTCCAAGTTGTAAACAAGGAATTTTATCCCTCATCCTCAATCTCAGGAGAAGCTGGAAACCCTAACAGAAGTGGTAATGAGACATTTTGGCCCAAAAGTAGCCTATGATAATGTTGCCAACCCAAACCCTACCCAGGATGCAGAGACATCAAAGGAACAACACTAAAGCCTTAAAACAACAGGGTAAAGTGTGCTAATAGTTTTGATTAAAATTTTAAAACAGAGATTTTGTGGCTTAGGATAACACTGTAGTTGTTCATTAGCCACCATAAACAGAGCTTTCGGCATCTTACAAACCCAGAATTTTGCTTTCTTAGCCACCAAAACCACAGAACAGTGCAGAAAGGCATAGTTTCACATAGAACCAACTTTTGTTGATCCAAACACCTCATGGATGATTTATAAGGTTGAAAAATAATTAAAGGCACCAATATTTTGGCTCTATTTCAGTTTTGAAGGTGTCAGTGAGGTGAATTAGGTCACAAGCCCTACCTACTCTGACAAAGCGTGACTTTTCTGCCAGATGGAAAGTTCGAGTTCTACTTTAGTGTCCACTTCAACTATTAAAGAGTTTGAGGAGTAGGAAGGTTTTGGAGTTAGGTACATTGGTAGGTAATATAGTTTTTTGACCTATTTTTTACAAATAGTTATGATTATCTATTTTTAGTAAATTTGATCCACTTTTTCAGGATCTAAAATAAATTTTGTAAAGGATATAAAGCCTTTGACTAATGTAGAAGCAAGGGTTCAAACTTTGGATATTTTTTAGACACTTATTGTATTAAAGCTTCTCATGTGCTTTGTCACTTAATACAAGCTCTTTCGCCATTATATGTTCAACTTTCATCTTCTTTCTATTCTGTACTTGTGCTTGGATGTTTCATTCATGTTTATTATGTTTACTTAATGCAAGATAGATGTCATCCTATCTCTGTGTGGGTTATTGGAATTACAAGTATCTTTTCCTTGTTATGATCATCCATTTACATGTGAGTGCTTTATGTGTGAATCTACAAGCATAGTGAGTTCTTCATCTATTCACCTTTATTACAAACCCTATAAACATTGATAGGTATAAGCCTTGTTTGTTTGATTGAGTATTATGCATGTCTTGAGCGAGTGAGGTATTATTGGTCATCTGACTTGATCCATTGTGAAAACCATTAAAAATATTGAAGTTATCGGGCATCTTCGAGCTGCAACCTAGAAGAGCTTCTTGGAGAGCTAACAATGCAGATAACAATGCTTTCTATTGTGGTGGGCATGTTTTGAGGACCTCAAGAGAAGACATGGATGTAGGTGACTGAGCCAAGTCATCAACAATGTTGTAATTCAAGGCAGATCTAGTAGTGGCGTTGTTAGTGATACGCCGCATGGGAAAACGTGGACCTATAGCCTCCCCATCGATGCGAGGTGGGGGAAAGTAGAGGGGAATGTTGGCAGTGCCAGAGGTGGACGCTGCTAATGGGTTAGTGATTCCTGTAGTGGAACCATACTAGTTACATATAGTCTATAGGTTCACCTCTTCAGTGGACAATGTCATAAGGTGATGGATACCAGTCTCTGTAGGTAAAGGCACATAGGGTTTCGTAGTAGTAGGTGGGGCCAGGGGTGTGGTCGCAACTATTCTGGGGAGTGGTAGCGGGTTTTGGAGCACCATAGGAGGAGGAATTGGTGGTGTCAGGTTGGGCTGGGCCTATGGTGCTGAATTAGTGTCCCGTTGAGCTTTATTTTGAAAAATTGCTTGACGTGGTCCATATGCAGGCATTCATGAGTGTAGTGATCGTAGACGTTGCATAATTTACATGGATTATTAGTTCGTAATGAAACGATCAATCCCAGTCGGTTAGGTTATTGGGGGATTTGCATTGGTGGGTTAGCACCATTGTTGTTCAAAGGATTAGGCTGTTGGATTCCTTCTTATGGTGGGTTGTTACCCCGGTTCGTGGCTCAGTTTTTCTTACCCATCCCTTGTTGGTTATTGGGGGGTTGGTTAGGAAAATTCTGTTGCACAAACAATTGTCCCGTGAAATTCCTAGGAGTTGGGGTAGGGGCCGGAGTATCTTGCATAGGTGGCGCATAGTAGGTTGGAGGAGCTGGGGGGCTGCAAATCCAATCGTTGGGCCTGAATACGGTTGTTCCATCCAAGTGGGTGCATGGGTGTGCTGAATTGGTTTGGGCAGTGTATAGGATGTTATGGCTATGGAATGAGCCAACATTCTTAAGCAATCGGGTATTTGTCTTGGTTTTTCAACACTATGGGTGTTTCTTGGGTGTGGTGGTATCATAGGGGGTGCTACGTAGTACTGTGGATTTTTGGAAATGGAACTGATGACACCATCTGCAGCATGGGATACCCCCAGCACATCACGGTAAGAGGGGTTGCCACAGGGAGCGTCTGGTATGATGGTGTATAGGTATCTAGACAGAGCATAGATTAAATTGAATTATTGGGCCTTCAAGATGGCCTCTTCCTCATATTGGGGATGTTCCAAGGAGACGTCCTTGGCTATGGATGGTATCAAGGTCTTCAAGAACCAATAGAGTAAGATCTTGTCATGAAGCAGGACTTTGCATAGGCTACGTCATCGCCACCATTCATGAATGTGGTCGGTGATGTGCGTAGTGGTATTCTAAAGGAAAGATAACAATATATCCATGCCTTCATCATACCGGACATGGAGTTGGAAATATTGGAGGAACATGAAGGCTATCTAATTGAAATAAGGGTAAGAGGCTTGAGGTAGTTCGATATACCATTTTTCTACAGCACCTATGAGTGTGCATTACAATAATCTCAGTCTGATTGAGTCATCTACAATGTTGTTTGACGAGCACCATAAATGAAATGACATAATATGCTTTTGGGGGAACTCCTCGGCCTTTCCTTTAAATTTTGGAATATCTAAAGGGAGCTCAGTTGGCATGGGAGGCCAATGGGGTTGATGATTGATTGGGTCATTCGTTAATATGATCAAGTCTGGTAAATTAAGTTGATCCATAAATGGTAGGCTCGATCCAAGTTTGGTTCAGGATGGACCAATGATGGCGTCAGGATTTGCAGGAGCATGATGTCTATGCATGACTAGGGGCACTTGAGGTTGACCTCCCGCAATGAGGATAATCAAGACAATGGTGGAAGGGCCACTTCCCCTAGGTATGTACAGTGGTACTATTAGAATTGTGGGATCTATAGTAGGGTCTCCACTGGTGGGTGGTGTATCTATAGTCGCATGCGTAGTGGTGCTGGGACCACTAACAGGGATGTTGGTAATAATGTGAGGCGGGGACATGGGTCCACTACCAACTGTCGCTCCAAAGAATGGATCGATATTTGCACCATCCATGGGGCTAGAGGATGCAGTGAATAGGTTTGTCTTGGATTGATATGAATCTAATTTGGAATCAGAGGTCATGTGACCTTTTGAAGGTGGGGAAGCTAGTTGAGGAGGGCCTCGATGGTGATGGTCTAAAGACCCAAACTGAGGGGGGTGTCCCCTAAGTTGTGAGGAGGAACGTGGTGGATCAATGGTGGCTTATGGTAGTAACCGGTAATGAATTTTGGAACTCAGTTTAAATGGATTCCTATTGGTTCACAGGTGGTCACTCGGCCACCAAGACTTCCAAAATATAGCACTTGTATTTTTCCTCACAAAGATGTATCTAGTCAATCAAAAGGGGTCATTTCCTATTTCGCTTAGAAATTCCTCTCATTGTCCAGCTACTTTGGGGTTCCTGTGGTACTCCTCACAATGTGTTTTAGGGAAAATCCCAAGTACTTCCGACAGTTGAGTTAGTTGAGACTTATGTCCCAAACCAAAAAATTGTTAAGTAAGTTGGTTACTTTTATGGTTCGCTCGGGGTCATGAACATGAACCAAGTTTTGTTGGATTATTTGGTGTGAATGTGTGCACTTTATGTATGAATTTGTGATTTTTACTTTTAATAATGCAATAAGAAAATAAAACTGGTTTCGTTGTAAGAAACAAGAAAAGGGCTTGTCCCAAAATAGGGTTAAAAGGTAAAAATAAATCCAGCTAATGTGCAAGATAAACTGTAATAGTGTGTAATATGACTACAAATTTTGTGAATCAATAAGGTGACTACCCCACCTTTGTATCCTTCAAATCCAAGGAGTGGAAGGCTCTCATCAAAGTGGAAACAAGTCCACCCATAGATCCATAGGTCACAACCCAAATGCCCGGTGCTCAATAGGGAGGACGTGAACGCCTTGAGACCCCAAACGGTATCCACTCCTAGTATCTTCCAAGGTAACGTATTTTTAGTGGAAATGAACAATAACAAAAATGGATTCCCATTACGATGCTTACTCAAACCCCCGTCTTATCTCAGAAGACCCTGGAGGGTGATGACTGAGTAGAGGAGGAAGGGTTGAATAAGGATGTTAATTTCCATCGTTTAATAATGAAATACAGAATTTAAACATGGATAAAAACTAACATGGAAATAGACAGATTGCATGTAACATTCAAATAATGGCTAACAGGTCATTCTAGACAATCAAAACAGATGTAAAATGGCTTAGAAATGGACAGGTCGCTTGTGACTATAGGACAGTGGTGACTGAGTCGCACAAACAGACCACTCAACAACGACTAGGTTGCAACTGATTTAAAAAACAACTGTGACTGTGCCCTGGGAGGAAATTCGCCCCTTTCACATCCTGAGTCATGACCTAGGTCACGGGTCTTGGCCCGAAATTAGTGACTGGGCCATTTGTTTCACCCTGAAAGCTGCGATGAGGGCATAAACATGAGAAAAAGAAAAAACAGAGCCGACAATGACCGGAAGGAGCAGGCAGTGGTGCCGTGCAGACTCGGATTGGATTCCTGAGTGACGGTTGATCCTGAAAATAAAGGAAAGACCTGGAAAACAAGAGGATCGAGAAGGATCGACCCGGTTTGGTTGGCAAAACTGTAGCTGGGTTTTAACGCTGGCTACACGCTAATGCTCCTCCTTTCCATCAAAGGGACAGAAGGGTAGAGTTCAAATGGATAAAAAACAAGATACAAACAAACAATTAGCAATACAATAAACAATAAAAAACTACTAAACTAGATAAACAATATGGGACAAATATACCTTCTCCTTTGTTTAAAATTGGGCCACCGTGCCCTAGCTTGGATGGTACTGCCTCTCCACAGTCCTGATGGTACGAAGGATGGTTCAAATTACAAGGTGGGGAGATGGTGGGGCAATGGAATGATTGGAAAATGATGTGTGTATTGCGACAGGAATGATTATCACCGTACTCACAAATGACAGAAAAAATGGGCAAATAAATAAGTGGTGAATCTTGTCATGGAGACCTCCACACTATTTTGTAATTTTTCTTGTCCTTTTCTCTCTTTTGGGGTTCTGGAACCCTATTTAGGGTTTCAAGCCATATTTATGGTTTATATCCCCTTTTGGGGTTTTTATCCCTTTTGGGGTTTTTAAGCCCCTTTGTGGGTGTTTAGCTCTTTTGAGGGGTTTTAAGCCCTTTTTGGGTTTTTAAGCCCTTTTGAGGGTTTTTAGGCCTTTTTTGATACTTTTTGAGCTTTTTGAGAGAACATAAGGTTAAAACATAGCTATGGAGGTCAAAAATAAGGGAAAAAGATAGAAAAAAGATGTTTGTATATGGTTTAGGCCATGTGGACCTAGTTGAGTAATATTTTGTGTTAACAGTGAAATATGGGTAAATCTAAATGAAAGTATGAACGATAACCTATTTGAACTACAATAAATATTAAAGGAATTAAGGCAATAACTAAAACGAGTTAAAAAAATTTAATAAACGTATCGTGAAAGAACAAGAAGAGTTAAATAACATTTTTCCTTCTAAACTGGACAGTAATGAAGATGAGAAAAATAAAGAACTCAAACATTACATGGCAAGAAATACACCTTACAAACATAAGGTAAGAAAAATGGAATTTTCTAAATATGATAATGAATCTTCAACCAAAGAATCCACAAAACATAAAACTAAAAAACATAAAAATTATAGTGAGAGTAGTGATAGTAACGAGAAGAAAAATAAATACAAACCATATGAAGAAATTTATGGTGAAACCTCCAATGTTTAATACATAGATTGAAAAGGGAGAAAAAGTATAAGATTGGTTACCTGGAATGAAAAAGTATTTCTAGATTTATAACTACTACGACGAATTGAAAGAAAAAATGGAAATCTATAACTTAACATGAAAAGATGATATCTGGTGGCAAGATTTAAAAAAAGGGGAAAGGTATAAAAGAATGTTGTGTAACATGGAAAACCTTTAAACAATATTTTAAACAAAAATCAAAACAATATTACAAAGAAAAATATAAATATTTTTGTGAATTAAGATTAGGTTCCATGACCATGAAATAAATTTGTAGTAAATTCTTAATTTTACTTCGTTATGGACCTTATATCATTGAAGAGAAACAAAAAATACAGTGTTTCCTCATTTTTTTTCCATGTTCAAAGAGAAAATCAAATACGATAATACAAAAACTCTTAAAGAGGCAATGAGTAAAGAAAACTTATGCTATGATCAGAATAAAAACAATTAGGAAAACATACCTAACTGGACAAATAAAATAGGTAACAAGTTCGAACAAAAAAATTAATGGAACTAAGTTTTATAAGAACACTGGGAATAACTATAGGGGATATCAAGGGAATAAATATAAAAATTTTAAGCAGCAAAATCTTATAGCAACAAAAGAAAGGGAAACACCCACTGCCTTTAATAAGAATATTGCACAAAGGGAGCCACTAAAAAGTTGGGAATGTGTTTAACCACATTACTTTAAAGATTTCCCCATAAGAAAGAATTTTTTTTATAATTTTTGTTCAATACAAGAAACTACTACAATGGAAGATGTATCAAGAAGCATGCCCAAAATCAGTGCACCATTGGAGAATCGACAAGAACACCATCAAACATCTATGGTCAAAATCGAAGGTATGATAAAAGACAAACCCATTTGTATACTTATTGATCCAAGTGCAAGTCTAAGTTATATATCACCTAGAATTGTAGAATTATATAAATTACATCAAGAAAAGTCTGAAAAATATTGGTGAGTACAACTTGCTACAAGCAGAAAGAAAAAGGTCACTAGTTTCATGAAAACTTGTGAGTTTATTATGAATGACTTAAAAACATGTTGATTTAAATATCTTACCTTTAGGGTCTCATGATTTGCTGATAGGAATGGACTGGTTAGAGAAGCATTAAGTTATATTAAATTTATATGATAAAACATTCTCATGCTTGGATGATAAAGGTAATACCATTATTGTAAAACAAATTCCCAGAAATTTTACCATAAGAGATATCTCTACCTTACGAATGAAAAGGTATGTACGTAAAGGATGCAAAGTTTTTGTATTTTACATAATGGATGAAAAAGAGAAAAATAATCAACTTAAAATAGAGAATATACCAATTTTAAAATATTTTAAAGAAATATTTCTGAAAGAAGTTCCCAGACTACCTCCAAAAAGGGATATAGAATTTACAATCAATTTGGTACTTGGGGAGGTACCAACATCAAAGAATCCTTATCAGATGAATATAGTAGATATTACTGAACTAAAATCACAAATACTGGAACTAATCGACAAAAAGTACATTCGACCTAGTGTTTCCCCTTGGGGAGCACCGGTTTTATTTGTAAATAAAAAGGATGGCACTCTAAGACTGTGTATATATTATTGACAGTTAAACAAAAGGATAACTAAAAATCTAAACCCTTTTCCCCGAATTGATGATATATTGGATAAGATTCGAGGGAAAACAATCTTCACAAGAATAGATTTAAGATCTGGATACCATCAGGTACGGATTAGGGATGAAGACATCTTTAAAACGACTTTTAGAAACACATGAGGTCATTATCACGAGTTTGTCATAATTCCGTTTGGGTTAACAAACTCCCCAACAACTTTTATGTGTCTAATGAATAGTATATTAAGAAAATATTTAGATAAATTCATAATCGTCTTTATTGATGACATATTAATCTACTCTAAAAATAAACAAGAGCATGAAGAACACTTAAAAATAATTTTACAAGTATTAAGGGAACAACAATTGTTTTCTAAGTTTAGCAAGTGTGAATTCTTTAAAGACGTAATTCAATATCTAGGACACGTGGTTTCTAAGGATGGGAAACTATTCAATCCCGATTATATTAAGGCTATCACTCAACGGCATGTTCCAAAGAATGTAACTGATATAAGATCATTCATGGGGATTACTAGCTACTACCTAAAATTCATTGAAGGATTTTCTAAGATAGCATACCCTATAACTTCATTACAAAAGAAAGGTAATAAATTTGATTGGAGCGAAAAATGTACTGAAAGTTTCAATAAATTAAAACACTTGTTAACCATGAACCCTATTTTAAAAAGTGTTGATCCTTTTAAATATTTTGTGGTATGCAATGACACATGTGAATAAGGTCTAGGTGGAGTACTAATTCAAGAAAACTATGTAGCAACTTACGAATCTAGGAAGTTAAAAGAATACGAGAAGAATAATGCTACTCGTGACCTAGAACTAGATGTCGTCATACATGCACTAAAAATGTGGCGACATTATCTCATCGGAAGAAGATTATTATTAATATCTGATAATATAAGTCTAAAGTACTTTTTTATCAACGAAATATTAATTCTAGACAAGCTAGGTGGCTATCATTTCTAAGTCAATATGACTTTTAAATAAAACATATAAAGGGAAAAGAGAATAAAGTTGCAAACACTTTAAGTCGTTGTGCTAACTTGCTATATGCAAGCAGCAACTATGAATCTGATTTGGAAAATAAAATTCTAAATGCATAAAATTTTGATAAAGAGTATCAAAAGCTAAAAGAAAAGACCGCAGAAAATGAAAGGAATCAAATAAAAACATATCTTAGTCTTAATGGAAGAGGGTTATTACTACATAAAGGTAGATTATACATACCAAATGCAATAGGTATCAAATTAGTTGTTATGGATGAATTACATAAAATTCCTTATTCAGGACATCCTGGATACAAGAAGATGATTACTATGACAATAAAAGACTTCTTTTGGACTAATATGAAAAAGGAAGTAGCGGAATATCTAGCATGCTCCATTGAATGTCAACAGGAAAAGGTTGAACACCAACATCCAACATCATTATTACAACCGTTACCCATTCTGGAAAGGAAGTGGGAAGTTATCAACATGGGTTTTGTAGCAGGTTTGCCTAAGAATGTTAAACAACACGACTCGATCATGGTCGTAGCGGATAAATTAAGTAAATCACCTCACTTTATTCTAGTAAAATATACTTATAAGATTGTTAACATTTTTTATATATTTATGAAATAAATTTCCAGGTTGTATGGCGTACCTAAAGTATTGAATCTCCGATAGAGATGGAAAATTCATAAGAAATTTTGGAAATATGTGTTTAAAGGATTATTAACGCAATTAAATTTTAGCATCGCATATCATCCTCATACTGACAGACAAACTAAAAGAGTAAATCAGATTCTATGAGACATGCTTAGAATGTATGTTATGGATAAACTAGTTAAGTTGGAAGATTACTTGCATTTGGTAGAATTTGTGTATAAAAATCACTTCCAAGTTCCAGTTGGAATGAGTCCATTTGAAATTATGTATGGATGAAAGTGTAACACACCAATTTCTTAGAGTAGTCTCATCGATAGATTAATGTTAGGACTTGAATTATTAAAAGATATGGAACTAACAGTGAAATACAGACAGCAAAATTTGAAGGGTTTCCCAAGATAGGAAAAAGAGTTATGTCGATTTAAAAAGACCTGCACGAGAGTTCCAGGTAGGAGAGCGTGTTTATATAAATATAAAACCCAAGAAAAGTTCTCTAAGGTTGGGAAAATACTCAAAATTAGCACCCATGTATTGTAGCCCATTTAAAATTTTGGTAAAGGTTGGACTAGTGGCATATTAGCTAGCATTACCTTCTAAAATAAAATTACATAATTATTTTCATGTTTCAATTTTAAAGAAATGTGTTCATGATCCTACTCATGTCATTGATCGGAATATTATACTGGTGGAATCCAAATGAGAGTTTTAAGTGGAGCCAAAGTGTATTCTCAAAAGGAGGGAGCTTTTACTCTGGAAGCGTAACATCAGACAAGTTAACGTGCAATGGAAGCACCTTAGTACAAAGGATTCTAGTTGGGAAATGGAAAGTAATATGAGAGAGGCATATGAAAATCTATTTCAGGATGAAATAACAGAGGAATGAGTTGTTATTGCAAGCTAATGATGGTCACTTTTGGCACGTTAGATGCAATACAAAATGGAAAAATCAGGCATACCTCAACTTAATTGGATTTTTTCAGATACTTACACAAATATATTGATTTACATAAAATAAGATGAAGCGTAGGAAATTGAATCACGTTTTTGAATATAAAAGTTTTATTCCTTGGAAATTTTCAAAACTATATCAAGTTTCATTTTTTCTAACAATCACTTTTGTATTTTTTAGGAAAATGATAAGGTATATGTTTTTGTGAGTGCAACCTTTGAGGGCCTAAATGACAGTTTCAGGCTACAAAAAATTGCAAGGATGTAGATAACATATAGGACTAGTGCGACGCTAGTTTTCAAAAATAAAATTGGTAATTTTTATTTTTTTTATAATTATCTAATTGATCATTCCTCGAAAATAGTATGTGTTTTGTGGGTTCAGACTTTGAAGGTCTTAATGTGTGATAATTTTGATCTAAAACAAGATCTAGGAGCCTTAGATAATCTCACAAATCGAATTACTTTCAAAAACCTACAAAAAACATGAAAGAGGAACAATTTTGCATACACAGTGTGAACATAAACTGGATATTATTTGACTGTATAATATGTGAATATGTTAAGAAAATGTATATATTACATATTTTTCAATTTTAGACGTTTTGGAATCTAAATCTGAGTGTACATGTGAAATTCGCCAAATTAGCCTCAATCCCCCCTAGGTGGGCCAAACTCCCTCCAACTTAGCCCAAATGGTCATGAATGGAGGTTTGGACATGGTCTAGGTGTGATAGAGAAATCGTGACCCCTTGGCATGTGTGGGTGTGCAAAATAAGGTGAGTGGGAGGCTCTAGGTGGGCATTAAATGCTCCAACGATCCAAAATTTGGACTAAATCCACCCCTAGCTCTCCTAGTCAACCACAATTCCCTAATTCAAGGAATGGGAGAACACAAACAATAAATAAGGATGTGCATGTGGAGTTTCACTAAGATGGAGCACTGCTATAGGTATGAAAGCATCAAATTAATTGGTTATTATGCTTAATTGACTTCCCTAAGTCCAAACCATAGCATCTCATTGCATAAATGACAATAAAAATGAATAAGTCTTTAGACTAAGGTACTAAGTGGTGGATTACTATTCTAACACCCCCCCTTAACCAAAACTTAGTGACATCTCATGAAAATAAAGTGGGAGGCCTTAGAAACAAAGACTCAAGTTACGTCAATACATAACATAAATTTTTATTTGTCCATGCAAATTGAGGAAAATAAGGAAAACCTCATGGGACAAAACATTCCCTCTAAAATGGACATGGGGATAAAACCTGCAAAAAATAGCAGAAATCACCATCCGTCACTCACTCCAATCAAGTATTTCAAGTGAGTGAAGGTATTCTTAGTAAAGCTCTTGGTGAATATGTCAGTAGTTTGCTCGCTGGATGGGAAATACTGCAAGGAAATCACTTTGTCACGAACTAAGCCCCGAATGTAGTGAATATGGATATATAAATGCTTTTTTCTCTTCCTATGAACTGGATAAATATGTATCTTTATGGAACTTTGATTTTCCACCCAAATGTTGGTAGGAGAATCAGTTGCAACACCAAACTCCGGAAGAATTCCTTGCAACCAAACACACTGTGTGGTTGCATTCACTACTGCCCTATACTCGGCCTCTGCTAAATAAAGAGAAGTTGTATGTTGTTTATTACTATACCAGAAAAAAGGACCTTCATAAAGCATGAAAACAAAACCTGAATTTGACTTTTTGTTAGTGGGATCTTCATCCCAATCTGAGTCAGGAAATCCAGCTAGTTGAAGTTAAGAACTAGATGCATAATGTACCCCAAAACTCTTTGTTCCTTGGACATATTGGACGATATTTTTTCCTTCCTTCCAATGGAGCTCATGTGGCCAGTGAATATAACTTGCTACATCACTTACAACATCAAACAAATCAGGTCTGGTATGTGTAAGGTACTGCAAACTACCAACTAGCTTCCTGTATAGTGTACAATCTACTAAAGAAGAATCACCAAATTCACCTAGTTTAATGCCAGAAAGAAAACAGAACTTGGTTGCCTTACAATAATCCATTTTAAAATTATTTATCAGGTATTAATCATATTTATTTTGACTCACCATGATACCTCTTTTATATTTCTCAATTTCCAATCCCAAAAATTGCCTTAGCAATCCTAGATCTGTCATTGCAAACTCACTGTGTAAGGAATCCTTGATTGATCCAATTTGATTGTTGAAGATACCTGTAATTAAGAGGTCATATACGTACAGTAAAATAATATGAAAAACACCATCATTTTTCTACAAATACACATTTGGATCATATTTTCATCGAATGAAACCAATTGAGAGCAAGAAAGCATCCATTGTTGCATACCAAGCCCTGGGGGCTTGCTTGAGTCCATAAAGTGATTTATTCAACCTGAAAACAAGTGAAGGATCCTCTCTGAAACCTTTATGTTTCTTCATGTATATCTCCTCATGTATTTCACCATGTAATAATACACTCTTGACATCCATATGGTGCTCTTTCCAACCTTTACTAGCTACAATTGTTGGAACTAGTCTTATTGAATCCATCTTTGCAACCGATGCAAAGGTTTTGGTGTAGCCCACACCTTGAAATTGAGACTAACCCTTAGCAATTAATATATCCTTGTGCTTAACATCTGATCCATATACAACAATTTTTGTTTGAAATATCCACTTGCATTGAACAAGCTTCATCTTGGGAGGAAGGGGAACCAATTCCCATGTTTCATTATCTTGAAGAGAATTGAGTTCTTCTTCCATTTTGATTTCCATATTGGATCATGAAACAATTCCTGATATGAATGTGGATCAAATCCAATAATCATATAACATTTCTCAACAATATCACTTTCACTTGCATAGGAAGCATTTTTAGATTGAGATCTTGTCTTCCTAGGCTCTTGGGGATTGCCTGCCAATTCCCTTGCAGCTTGTATGATTTTTTCAGCCCATTTGGGCCTTGATGTTGACACGTCTATAGAAATTTCATCTATATACATATAATTATAATAATTGTCAGAAAATACATATCTTAAATCATCACTTACTTCATCAAGTTGTTGGGGAGAAGAGCATTCCCCCGGTGCAAGCTCAAAATTTGGTATTGGTTCCTCTTCGAATTACATACTCCTCTCAATGAAAGTATTGAGTGTGGATTTCTCAAATATATTATAACCATTTTTTCCTAGACATAACCAACCATGATGCATTCCCTTCTCTATGGCTCCAAATCCTTCCTCTTTTCTGAAGGAATTGAGCCCATGCTCTTAAGCCAAAAATTCTGAAATTTGAGACATTTGGTTTATGGAAAAACCATGCCTTGTAGGGAGTTTTTTCTTTGAATAATTTGTGCAATGAATTTTTTGTATATATGCACCACAATTAGTATCCTCATCGCTTATCTTGGGACTTATATCCCTTTCCTCAATCATGCATGTGGCCATCTCTTTGAGAGATCTATTTTTCCTCTCTACCACACCATTTTGTTGTGGTGTGTAGGGAGTTGAATGTTGCATTTGAATGCCACATTCCTCATAAATATGCTTCAGATATTTGTTGGAATACTCCTTCCCATTGTCATTCCTAAGGATTTTTATCCTATTCCCACTTTGATTTTTCACTAAGGCCTTCCAAATATTCAATTCTTCAAATACTTCATATTTCAATTTTAGGAAGTATACCCAACAGAATCTCAAGTAGGCATCAATGAAGGTGAGTACATACCTTGATCCACCATAGGAGGGAGTGCATAGAGGAATAATCATGTCTGAATGTACCAATCCAATAGGTTGTGAGTCTCTCCTTGCATTCCCTTTCTCATAGCTCCGCTCTGTATTTTTCCCAACTACACAACCAATGCAAGCCCAATTTGAATATTTGGTTGAAGGAAGCCCTTCCACCATCTCATACTTGTGCAGTGGTTGGATATACATGTATTTTTTCCAAATATTTCATGCCATAGCTTGCGTATCTTATTGGAATGAGAGAGGAGTGCTTCGTCAGTATAACTAGGGAGAAAATTCGAGAACTTGTACATCCTCTCTTGGTGGTCTACATACCCAATTTCCACAACTTGGTTGGATGAGATTTCTGCAATCCCTACCAAGTCAGGAGTAAGTGTTACTCTCTTAGATTCTATTGTATGAGTCATTTTATAGTCTGACAACAAATTTTCTACCAAATATGGTACATAGAGCACATCACTAAAATAACCATGCTCCAAATCAATCCTACCAACTCCTTTGCTCTAGATTTCAGAGTCATCTCCCATTCGAACTGATGGGCCACTATTCAAAAGCATAGAGGATAATAGCTCTCTGGTGGAAACCATATATCTATATTCCCATGAATCAATAATGAAGGTTGAGGAATTATAAGTACCTGCTACCAAGGCATGGCATTTCTCTTTGTTGTCTGAACTTGAGGTGCTATATTTCTTCATTGCGCCATCTGGGACATGGATGTTATTTTTATTCATGCAGGAGTTCTCTAGATTTCATCCCTTGGATGCAATATGTGCAATTGTTTTTCTCTTTTCCCTTCTCATCCTTCTCCTTAGGAGGATTCAAACCCCCATCACTGTATTTTGGTTTATCATACTTCCTCTTCCCTGGCTGCTTCAAATTCTTTGCCTTCTGCTTTCCCTTGGAGGCATTCAAAACACCCATGGCCAAATATTGATCCTTATATTTGATGGTGCCCATTTGGACTAGCTTGTCTTGCTCATGGGTGAGGGATTCCATGAAGTTGGTTGGTGTTGGAATATGCCAATTTAGAAGTGTCAATTTTCCAAAATGAAAGGTGCTTACAAACACCGAAAATTATGGGCCTAACTTTGAAAGGACGGATAGTATCAACTGATCCTCTTTCTTCTCAATTCCACATTACTTCAACTGAAGCACTAGATACTTGAAATTTCTGAAGAACACCTAGATAGTTTGAAAATGCACTGGGCTCAGGCTTATGAGCTCATTTTCAAGCTGATGTCCTCTCAATTCATCATTTTTTCCAAAGAGTGATTCTAGTTTACCCCATAATTCATTTGGGCTTGTCAAATTTTCTATATGAAGTAAGATCTCTCTTGAAATACTCAGGCATATCAATCCATAGGATTCATCAAGTCTATTGAAGTACTTAGCTTTCTCTATAGCAGAGTTTGGCTCCACTTCTGTGCCCATGGTAACTCTGTAGAGACCCTTACATCTCAATTGAATAACTATTTATACCTTCCAATAAAATAAATTGAAGGGTTTAAGAAATATGTTCTTTTATTCCATTTATTCTTGTGCTAATGGTGAGAAATCGTTGAAAGTCCTGCAAAAAAAACTCAAATTTATCTAGAAATTCTCTCAAGAATGCAGCTCAAGCACTCAAGATTGATATGTAACTGACTAAAATCCACTCAAATATGATACCATGTGATAATTTTCATCTACATAAATATCTATGAGCCTTATAGAATCTCACAAATCGAATTACTTGCAAAAACCAGCAAAAAACATGAAAGAGGAACAATTTTGCATACACTATGTGAACAAAAAGTACATATTGTTTGACTGTCTAACATGTGAATACATTAAGAACACTTATATATTACATATAGTTCAATTCTATAGGATTTGGAATCCAAATCTAAGTGTACATGTCAAATTGGCCAAATTGGCCTCAATCCCCCCTAGGCGGGCCAAACTCGCTCCAACTCAGCCCAAATGGTCACGAATAGAGGTGCAGACGTGGATAAAGTGTAATGGATAAATCATGACTCCTTATCATGTGTGGGTGTGCAAAATAAGGTGAGTAGGAGGCTCTAGATTGGCATTAAATGCTCCAATAGTCGAAAATTTAGGGTAAATCCACCTATAGCACTCCTATTCAACCACAATTACCCAATTCAAGGAATAGGAGCACACCAACATTAAATGAGGGAAAACATGTGGAGTTTCAATGAGATGGAGCACTGTTGTAGTTTTGAAAGCATCAAATTAACTCGTTATTATGTTGGATTGACTTCCCTAAGTCCAAACGATAGCATATCATTGGATAAATGACAATAAAAATTAATAAGGCCATAGAATAAGGTACTAAGTCGTGGATTACTGTTCTAACATAATGAAATAATCATAGGATGGGTTTTTTATAGAATGTATAGGTTAGTGTCTTGTAATGCACCATATATATATTTTTTAAATGATTAAGAATTGAAAAAGTTTTGGAAAAAAACACTATGATCATGTTTTTTTATTAAGGAGTTAGGACACAATAGAAATTGAAAAAAATTAGGAAAATATAATATTTTTAAATAAAAATTACATATTTCAAATCTGCAGAAAAAAAATGTTATTTATGTTTAAGATTTCGTCAAAAACTAGTGTGTGCAACATACTATAATGAGTGTGTAAACAACGAATTCTTCAGAAACTAGAAGAAATGCCCAATTAGCTATGGTTTATCATATACCATAGCACAGGTTTGGTATTACCAAAGCAAAATCCAAACCATACACATGAGACTATTGGTGGCTGACATGTGAGCAAGTGAATTGGCATGGTTTAGGCGCTACAAAGCGAGATTTGTTTTGTATAAATTCAAATTATATTTTCCCTCCCTTCAAGAAATGTAAAACACGTGTTATAGAACTACAAAATGTGTGTGTGTTATAGAACTATAAAACATGTGCATGTTATATAACTACAAAACACGTGTGTGTTATGTATTTCTATAATGTGTGCATGTTAGGTAGAGCAAAAATGCTAGCACTATATCAAGGAAATCAAATGTATGGTTAATAGTTGAGAGGGGGTTGGGAAGGGTCAAGGGCGTCAGAGGATGTTAGAATTTCAAGTGGGGATGGTTAATAGTGGAGAGGGGGTGGGGAAGGTTCAGGATCCTAGGAGGATGTTGGAAGCTCAAGTGGGGATGTTTAATAGTTGAGAGGGGGTGTGGAAGGGACAAGGGCCTAAGAGGATGTTGGAAGTTCCAGTGGGAACGGTTAATAGTTGAGAGGGGGTGGAGAAGGGTCAAGGGCCTAGGAGGATGTTGTAAGTTCGAGTGAGTATGGTTAATAGTTGAGAGGGATTGGGTAAGGGTCAAGGAACTAGGAGGATGTTGTATGTTTAAGTGGATAAATATGAATGGAATGGGAACATGATGGGTTATAGGGGTGAAGGGGAGTGGGGATTGAGAGCACTATTAAGAGAGGAATAGATGTTGAAGACGTACAGTGTTAGAAGCAGTACATGAGACTTGAGTGACAAAGGGGGATGAGGAATAAGGGAGGAAATAGGTGATAGTTTGATGAGAGAGGAAATTGATGAATGGAGAGGTGGATATGGAGGAATACAGGAGGAATAGGGTGTGTTGGATCAGAGAGGTGGAAGGAGGGGAAAATTGAAGAGAGGGAAATGAGACACAATAAAACAAAGAATAGGGGTTGTAATGAGCTACAAGGTTGAGGAGAAGGGATAAGTTGAAAACATAGACTAAAGAAATATAAGAGAGAGAGAGAGAGAGTTAATGATGTAGAGAGAGTGTGAGAGAGAATAATATAGATAGGGAGGAGGGGGAGTGTGGGAGGGATGGAGAGAGAGTGAAGGAATGATATAATGAGGGAGGGATAGAAGGTGTGGTGGGGGGTGTGAGGGGGAGGTAGACATAGGGAGAGAGAGAGGGTTTAGGACACACATGTAATATGCATACCTAGGGGGAGAGAGAGAGAGAGAGAGAGAGAGAGAGAGAGAGAGAGAGAGAGAGATGTTGTTAAAGACATAGGGTGGAGGGGTAAGCAAAAGAGAGAGAGAGAGAGGTGAGAGAAAGAAGCATGAAGAGGGAGGGTTAAAAGAGATAGGGAGGGAGGGATATAATTTGAGAGAGAGAGAGAGGTTAAGGGAAAGGGATAAAGGCATGAAGGGCTAGTGGTTAAGGGAGAAGGGAGGGAGAGAGTGATAGAGGGAGGAATGGTGAGGGAGGTAAATAGAAGGTGGATAGAAGGGAAGGGGAGGGGTGAGAGACAAAGACAAATGAGGAGGGGTGATAAATTGAGAGAGAGAGTGATGGACGGAAATATAGTGAGGGAGGTATAAATAAAGTTGAGATATTTTGTGAGAGAGTGGGAGCGAGGGAGGGACACACACACACACACCTAGAGAGCGAGAGAGAGTGAGAGATTTTTTGGGAGAGAGAGAGGGACTGGTGAGTGACACAGAGATGGGGGGAGGGGTGAGTGATAGAGAGAGAGTGATGGAGGGAGGGGTAGTGAAGGAGGTATAAAGAATGTGGAGATATTTTATGAGAGAGAGGTGTGAGGGAGGGACACAAACACATAGATTTAGATAGAGATAGGGGGGAGGGACACACACACACACACATAGAAAGAGATGGAGAGAGAGATTTTGTGGGAGAGATAGGGGAGGAATGAGAGATAGAGTGAAAATGGGGAGGGGTGAGAGATAGAGTGAAAGGGGGGAGGGGTGAGTGCTATAGATAGAGTTATAGAGGGAGGGATAGTGAGAGAGGTATAGAGAAGTTGGAGAGAGGTTATGAGAAAGGTGGAGTGAGGCAGGGACATGCACACACATAGATATAGAGATAAAGAGGGGGATGTTGTTGGAGAGAGAGGGAGGGGAGGTACACACACACAAATATATATATATATATATATATATAGAGAGAGAGAGAGAGAGAGAGAGAGATTATGTGGGATAGATAGGGGGAGCGGTGACCAACAATGAGAAAGAGGGGAGGGGGGAGAGATAAAGAGAGAGTGATGAAGGGAGGGAGGGATATTGAGTAAGGCATAGATGTCTAGTGAGTAAGGGACATGCATATATGCCAAAAATATTTTTTATGGATCAAGTCTTCGATTCCCTTCCCTTGAACATGTTGAGGCCTTAATAATAACAACAACAATAATAATAATATAATATGTTTTTAAGGTCGCCACCAAGCGAGACACCAATTGGTGTATTCGACCCCTTCTTTGTGGGACAAGGGACCCTCCTCTGTGAAGTGATTTAACTGCTAATGTCTACAGAGGTGTACATACCCAACCACCCTTTGGATTTAAACCTGTGACCTCCTAGGAGGAAACACATGCTCTTAACCATTAGGCCCACATATGTAATGCTCAAAACCTCTTAAAGGAATGTGCATATTTTCTTGGAGACAAAGCATACCTTCAGTAGGTCATGTGTGATTCTTAAAGGAATCGTTCATTAACATGGGTGCCTCAAAGATTCATTTATGGCCTACGAAACTATCATATTACCTCAATCATGTCTCAGATGTCACATACCATGTGTGATTTTTTAAGGCACCCTTCCTATCCTTGGGCGCCTAGAAACTTTAGTTAGGGATTAAGGCCATATTTTCCACCCCTGGCCATGTCCATGGCCTTCAGAGGCATACCTAGTGCTCAAGAAATGATGATGGTATGCATATCCCCATTAATATTCAAAGGATTCAATTTCAACATCATGTGTGGTGGTTGGAGGCATCAATTTTGGACCTAAATAGTTAACAACTTCCTTTAAGGCCTAAGGACCAAGTGTTTTCCACCACCCATGTCAAGGGGCCTAATATCTGTACTTAGTGCTAAAAAATTTCTAATGGCACTAGTATTCCCATTTCAAGGTAAATGATATCATGGAAGGCTCTATTGAGGTTGTTTAACACATCATTCTTGGATCTGAATCCTTAGAAGCATCTTCTAGGGGCTAAGGCCTAGGTTTCCTCCCCTTATGATGTCTAAGGTCCCAAGGCACATACATAATACTTAGAAACCTGTAATGGTTCCCATATTCCCATTCAAATGAAAAATATCAACTTGAGAGATCATCTATGGGGATTCAAGGTGTCGTTCATGGACTTTGAGCCATAAAAGATGGTTTACAACCCTAAAATAAATATTTGTGTACCAAACATGATTAACACTTTATCCTACATATATAATGCTAAAAAGCTCATAATCATGGTCATATCCCAACTTACAGGTTGAGTATACCCTTAAGAGATCATGTTTGTGTGTTCGAGGTGTTATTCTTGGCCCTATATGTCTGTAGGATTCATTTAGGGCCTAAGTACAAGGTTTCCTCCCTCAACTATGTCTACATATATGTTTCTAGTGATAAAAGCATTCTAATGCACTGCATATTCTCTCTTAGATGCAAAATATCACATACAGAGGCCCTAAGTGTAGGTTCAATTCCTTGGTCATGGACCTCAATCCTTAAAAACTACCTTTATGGAATAAGTCTTAATTTTCCTCCCCCAAGCATGGTTAAGGGACTATGATCCATAATTAGTTCTTAAATTCTCCTAATGGTGTCCATATGAAAACATAAAGAAAAATTATGTTCTTGGGAGGTTAGGTATGGATGTTTGAGGAGTTGTTCTTGATGATGCTAAAATATTACTATTGGTCCCGAGTCTTGATTATGAGAATTATTGATTTTATTCATTTCCATATCCATGCACCAAACACATTTTTTGTGGTTCTCCATAACATGTGCGTCTTTTGCTTCTCCATAATGCGTGCATGTTTTGCTTCTCCATAACACATGGAATTTTTGCTTCTCCATATTGTGTGTGCATTTTGTAACTATAAAATCCACATGCATTTTTCTCACCCTAGCCTACGTGTCACATGACATGTCAGGCTCAAGCTTTACCAAACCAAGCATTGCATAACGTTAGTGCATTGTATTTCTATGTATCGTGAGCATGTTTTCTAAAATTAGGATTGCATATAAAATGTCCTTCATCTTCTTGCATGCACCCTGAGACAAAGAATTAATAACACCGAGGATAGTGTTATCCTTTAAGGGTAGGTGTATGTAATACACCAAAAAAATTGTTAATTATTTACTATTTCGAATATTTTTTTATATTTTGACAATAAAGTAAAAATAAATGTAAATGGATTATTATTGTTTTTGAATAAATAAAAGATTGAAAGGAAACAAAATTGTAGTTGTTGAAAGAGTGTTTGCTAACCCACAAGGGGAAATGACAAATTTTGAAAGATGTTAGTGAGAAATCAGGTGATGTAGGAGGCATCTTTCCTAAAATCAGGTCAAGCCTCCTTGTGGAGTGCTAAAGAGAAAGCGACTCATAAATGACCAAGTCCTAGGAAAAATACTATAAAATAGTATGTCCATCGAATAAGAAGGAGGTTGTAAAGGGATGGGGAATTGATATGTTTATGCAAAGAGATGGCGCATTGATCTAATTTTGTCCTTTTGGTTCAACAAATAGGCTCGAGGGTTCTAGAGCAAGTAATACTTGGCTACTCTATGAGTTGGTTGGGAGGAATGACAGATTCAGTTATGTTTTCCTGACATTGGTGTCAGGTTCCCTACTCAATTTCTTATCTGTTTAAAACTGATAATTATAGTCTCTGCATAGATTGGAATTCTAAATGAATTTTAAATTGGGAATTTACTATGCATCATTCCTAATATTTTTATGTCTTTTCAATAATATAATCATAGTATAAATGGTTAGTTGTTAAATTAATACATCCAAGTACATACCTAATAAGGGTTTAAAAAAAACTTATATTCATAGCAGTTGTAAAATCACTATCCTTCCTTAGACTGCGAATCAAAGCCATAGGGAAACCAGCTTAACCTTGAACCTGCAAGAGTCTTACATTATTACTGTTGGAGGATATTATTTGTATAGTCCATGCCACACCACATCAGTGTTCACATGCATAAAATATGGTGGTGTTAGTATTACTTAAAATAAACCAAAAATTATATGCATTTTTTAAATTTAAATAGAGTCAAATAAATTCCTCACCTTTGAATATAGAAAAATGAGGCCTAAGAGGAGGTGACCCTTCCTCTACTCTCTCTAGGCCCAGGATTAGTAACATGCATCAACATACAAGTTGTATTAAAAACTATTTTAAATAACCTATAAACTGTTAAAAGTATTAAAAAAAAGATGTAATGGTTTTTTTTACCTGCATTTGGAGTTTGGTCCATGAGGGTGAAGCAAGTGTAAATGAAATATTCTACATTTCCCTACCTTCACATGTCAACAAAATCAAGAGACTTTGTTTAACTCAAACCTTACAATAGAAAAAAAAATATGAAAATTAAGAGAGAGGAGGGCATACCTTATAAAGTCACATAGAAGGCCAAGGGTTGGATCCTCCTAACTCTTCATCCCTCTTCTACCTGAAAAAACCAATGAAGATTTAATTCAAACTCTTATTGTAAGAAAATTAAACCTTATTAAACTATTTTTAATAATTTTAATGGAAGAATTTTCTTCTTTCCATCGTTAAAATTCGGTAGACTACAAATCCTATGCTAGAACTCAAAGAAGGCTATTGGATTTCCTCCATAACCTCATGATGAACTAAGAAGGTTGATGTTGTAATGGTGGTCACATTGCCATTATTAAAAATGATAAAAACATCCAAGAAAACTCAAGAACAGCCCAAATAAAAAACATTCATTAACATACCGTGAAGAGTGAAGGGGGAGATTGGTGGAATGCAGCGATGGAGTGGTTTGGTTTATTTCATGTGAAAATCAAAACAAACCAAATGAATGCAGCATAAACCCTTACGACATGATAAAGCCACACTAAACCATACAAGATATTGTAATCCAAATCATGACAAGTGGAGGGTAAATATCAACCATCCGCCACAATGCATGTGAAAAAGCTATGTCAATGAATGCACCAGGTTGCATTGTCAAATAATATCCAGGGCCAAGGCTTTAAAATTTATTACAAGCCATTAAATTCCATGTTTGTTGGCATCCCATTATACCTCCCCTTTAATTTCTTATAGGAAACATTATGTTAAAACTATCACTCATAATGTGTAAATCCCATGGGCTAGGGACATCAAACCTTATTCGAAGTCATATTCTTACTACACGCTTCCAATCGAGTTAACATATATTCAAGCCCTTATAATATTATGAAACCACCTTGCCAAATATGTCTTGTGAGGGGTGGGTTTAACAAGAAAGGTAAGTTAAGGGTAACTAGAACTAAGCCTTAGGTTCAATATTAAGTCCTAAACAACCAAACATTAATAATAATCTCAAAAGACTAAAAACATCACCTTGGCGAGATTGCGACCCAGTCGTCACTGCTTGAGTGAAATTCCAACGGAGGGCATAACCTGTCATACACACATTAAACAAATCAAGTTAAAATCACATGCATAAATTATATATGACGACGAATATAAATGTGTTTTATCCGAAAGAGTCATGTGGCGACATGGTAGAATTAATTATTAATAACACCATTTTTTGTGTGGAATTTATGGGTTTGTGAAAGAATGTTTTTAATTTGAAAAAATGTTAGTGTGAATGACGTTTTCCAGCTATGTGGTGGATGAATTGTCTACTTTGGTTTCAGGTTCAGATTTCCAAACCTATGGTTTGGGCCTACAACTAACACAACAAATCCATCTTTTTCATTTATGTGTTTTTCAACCTTGAATCTACATAAGCTAAAATGGTTTGTTTCTAATGAAATTGCACAATTCATATATATATATATTGGAAAACAATATTGTTTTAGATTTTTATTTTATTTTTATTTGGTTTCTTATCAAATTTGAAAAAAAGAAACTTTCTTATTTTCTTTGTATTTTTTTATTGGTTGACCTGTTTTTAAAACAAAAAAGATGGAACAAGTGAATACATAGACCTACACACACACAAAAAAATCATTGATTGTGTTAATACCCTCACAGCAGGGACTAATGCTCAACCTTCTCATTTTGGGATTCATTGGATTTAGTAATGTGTGTGTGTGTGTGTGTGTGTGTGTGTGTGTGTGTGTGTGTGTGTGTGTGTGATTGCATTTTTTTTATTTAAATTATTTTTTGATGCCAAACCCAAGGCCTAACATGAACATATGAATTATTTTTTAGTGAAACAAAATATCCTGCCAATCTTAGGAGAATACTATTTTCTTGGAGTTATAATAATTTTCCATAAATAAAAGTTATATATTCTTACAGGTAATTCGAATATCTACGTTTCGTATTCAAACATCGTGTTTTAAAAATTTGTGTAGATACCCCTAATATTTATTTTAGTGATAATATTTACATTTTTATAGGTTTCCATTACAGCTAACATGCCATAATTGGGTAGCACTACCTTGCACCAACCCTAGTTTAGAGAGAAAAGTTTCCCATTTGACCATAAACCTAGTTGACTACAACATTATCAAAAGAACCAATCACACCATATGGATATGGTATTTTCTTTAAATCTTTTCAAGAGCCATTTCTACCCTAATCGTATTTGAGAAAAATGTAATATAGGAAACTATATGGATAATAAAATAGATTTAATTGTTCGGATCTAAAAATGGCCTTATCTTTTTCCATCAACCCAAGAGAGGGAAAAGTCCTTCGCTATGTACAATAATAGCGCCCTAAAAAAACCAATCTACTAGGAAATAATAAGTGATATATTCTCTAGTCATTCATCGCCACCTTCTCCTCCCATGGATCTGATCAAAGATGTGGGTAGTAGCATCTTCCCGAAAGGATGTAAGTTTTTTCCCTATTTTGTACCAAGTTCATAATGGAAAGTGTGTGAGAAATGTAATAGCCAAATATCTGAAGTCACTATTAGTATATCTTCAGGGCTCTCTATGCCACCTTGTAGTGACCCTTGTCAAGGTGCATTAGAAGAGTCTCAACCTAATGGAATTTTCTATCAATGAGCTTAAATAACACTAGAGATGGAATGTCACTCATGTGGTTCATACGATCCTCTCTAGTATCCCTTTGAACTTTGAAATTTATAATGGAAAGTTGTTTGGGATGGGAGGCCAATTTCCTATTGGGTATATGTTATATTCTTTGCATGTGTGTGTGGAGGGGAAGTGAGCCTGTCAGCACTGCATATCAAAGGATACACAATACCTATATTGTATAGTGAGTTATTCATAATGAGAATGAGAAAATAGAAGTTGTGGATCCAAGGTTTGTTGGTTTTCCTTGTTAAGGGTTTCCATGGTAAATCTATGTGTTTATGTGTGAATGTTGTTGTGTAATCTCTGTTTTGATTTAAATATTATGTATGCTTTTCTTTGTTGCATAGGTTTAAAACTTACATGTGCTATCATAGCTCGATTATTGGAATCAGGGGGAAGCCTTTGTTATCGAGGGTTTGGTGTGGTTGATAGATCTTGGGTCTTTGATAAACATGGGTTCAATGGGAGCTTTGTAGTGTTGATTTGTGCATTAAAAGAAAATGTTTAACAGTTTGAGAATTGAGATCGCAAAATTTAATGCCCTGCATTTTGATCTATCAAAGCTAAAAATGGAGGATCTTGTCGTAGATCAAGAATAGTGGATTGTTGTGGATACGGGTACAAAAACCACTGGAACGTCACAAGATGACTGGGATAAATTAGAAACAAGGGCATGAAGTACAACACGATTATGGTTATCATACTTTGTGTGGTTAAATGTATTTGGTGAAGATAGTGCGGTAAATTTTTGCTGGAAAATAGTGATTTTGTATCAATAAAAATACCTTGTGAACAAGTTGTTTCTGCAAAATAAATTGTTTCACCTAAGAATGGATGAAAATGGAAATGTAATAGAGCATCTTAATGTCTACAATACTTTGGTAAATCAAATAGCCTCTATTGGAATTAAAATGGTTAAAGAAGATAATTGTATTACATTATTATGTTCTTTGTCAGATTCGTGGGAGAAGGTAATTGTTGCAATAGGTAGTGTTATCCAAGCAACCTTAAAATTTGATGAAATGGTATCATCCCTACTATCATATGTGATGAGGTAGAAAAACATGGATAATAATAGCATGGATTCCTCTTTTGTGAGAGGTACCCCCAGCAGAGAAACAAAAATAAAGGATTCGGGGGGAGATATAAAAGGGTAGATCTAAATCCCCAGAAAAGGAATAAGTGTTGGAAATGTGTTAAAGTTGGGCACTATAGAAAGGATTACATATATAAGAATCATAAGAAAGAAAAAAAATATGGGATACCTCTTCCATAGAGGCGAAGACCTCCTTAGAAGAAGGAGGGGATGTGTACCTAGCATCCATGGGTAATCATTCAGAACGTGATATATGGTTGATTGAATCAAGTGTGTATTGTCATATGACCTATCATAGGAAGTGGTTCTATGAATATGAAAAGTATAGTGGAGGATATGTGCACTTGGAAGATGATTCACCAGCCAGTATCATTGGATGTGGTAGATTTAAGATAAAAGTGATGGATGGAAGTATTGGAACTCTACCTAGAGTGCTACACATTCCAATTATAGCAAGAAACTTGTTATATGTCAGAAAGATGGTATTGAAGGAGTAAAGAATGTGTGTGGATATGGTGGTTGAAAAATGGTTTGAGGTTCAATGGTATTGATAAGGGGAGTTTGGTATGGAACACTACAAAAAATATTGGGAAGCACCATCATTGATGAATGTAACAATTTCATTGTTCCTGAGGAAGGATGAAAAGATGACAAAACCGTGACTTCATAAGGAGGAAAGAGAATGCTATGGAATTAAATATTTTGGAATATCGAAGAAAAGGGACTTCGATCATTACAAGGTAACTATATGGTTTAAAGTATGACTGATTGCACTCTGGATTTTGATTTTTGTGAACATTGCATATATGGAAAACAAAATCGAGTAAGCTTTCCATCTAGTGCAACAAGAGTAAAGGGAATTATAGAATTAATACATACTGATTTGTTTGAACTTATTCTTGTTCCATCATTAGGAAAATATGTGTATTATGTTTCATTTATAGAAAATTTCTCAAGGAACACATGGATATATTTCCTTCAAAAGAAATCTAAAGTATGTGCTAAGTTTAAAGAATTTAAGGCTCTTATAGAGAATCAGCCAGAAAAGAGAATGAAGGTGTCAAGGAAAAATAATGGTGGAGAGTTCCTCGAGAATGAATTCTAGAAATTCTGTAAGAAATGTGGTATATCAAGGTAGAACCATACCCCATACATACCTCAGCATAATGGAGTTGCTGAGAGGATGAATAGGTGTTGATGGAAAATGAAAGGAGCATGCTAAGCAGTGTTGTGATAGGACAAGAATTTTGGGAAGAAGTAGTGGAGACAACATGTTACTTGGTAAATTGGCCAGCCACACCATCATTGATTTATAAAACTCTAGAAGAGGTATGGAATGGTGAGAAACCATCAATTAAGAATCTAAATTTTTTTGGGTGTGATGCTTATGTACATGCTCCAAAGGATAAAAGGAGCAAGTTGGATAACAAAGTTGAGAAGTGTATATTTATTGGCTATAAAGATGGTATGAAACTTTATAATCTTTGAAATCCTATAACTAATAAGATTGTTTATAGGTGAGATGTTGTGTTTAGAGAAGTCAATGAAGTCCACATACAGGAATTGACTCCAATGGAAAAGGAACCAGAGAAAGTAGAGTTTGAGTTAGAAGGTGAAGAATATGACTCAAGAGAAGAAGTTGAATAAGAAGAAGAAGAAGAACCTCATACCCCTTTTTTTAGGAGATCATCTCGAGAGAGAAGGAAACCATAAAGGTATTCCCCTCGTGATTTTCTCTCTCATTTTTCCTTGTCTACTATTGATGATGATCTTAGATATGTGAAGGAAGTTGTTGATTCAAAGAATAGTGATCTTTGGAAGAAGGCCATGGTTCAAGAAATGGATTCCTTAGAGAAAAATGAAGCTTGTGATCTATTATAGTTACCAACTGGAAGAAAATTTGTTGCAATAAAATGGTTGTTTAAAAAGAAGTTGAATGAAAAAGGTAAAGTGGAGAAGTACAAAGATCGCTTGGTAGAAAAGGGATATTCTTAGGTAGAGGGAATTGATTTTGGTGAAATATTTTCTCTAGTTGCAAAATTAACATCTATTATATTTCTTCTTTCTATTGTTATTTCTTTTGATCTTGAAGTAGAGAAGATGGATGTGAAGAAAATGTTCTTATATGGGGATCTAGAATAATAAATCTACATGAAACAACCACAAGGTTTCATAGTAAAGGGAAAGAAAGAGCTGGTATGTAAACTAAAGAATCCCCCATATGGTCTAAAAGAATATCCAAGGATGTGGTACCAAAAGTTTGACACATACAGACTTATATTTGGATTTATGAGAAGAAAAGTTCATCACTTTGTATACTCCAAATAGGTTGGTGATCACTTCATTAACAAAGTACTATATGTTGATGACATGTTGTTGATTGGAAACAACTAAGATGTTATAAAGGAGGTTAATTCTCAGTTTTCCTCCAAATTTGATATAAAAGATCTCGGTGTTGCAAACTTCATTCTGGGAATGAAAATTAAAAGAGATCATGCAAATAGGATGATCTGTTTAAATCCAATAAAATATGTTGAGAAAGTACTACAGAGATTTAGCATGCAGGAAAGTAAGTCGATTAAGTTTCCTATTCCTATAGGTGTAAATTTATATGTAGAGCAGTGTCCCAAGACACATGAAGAAGAAGAAGATATGCCACAAGTTCCATATGCCAATGTACTTGGTATTTTGATGTATGAAATGGTTTGTATCAGACCAGACATTGCTCAAGCAGTGGGAGTTTTGAGCAGATATATGTCAAAACCAGGAAAGGAGCATTAGACAACTGTAGACATGGTATTCATATATTTCTTTGGCACAAAAGATTATGCAATATGCTACCAAGGAATACCTGTACCAGACCAAATAATAAATGTACATGGATTTGTTGATGCAGACTGGACTGGAGATCTTGATCACAGAACATCTACAAGTGGGTATGTGTTTAACCTATTTGGACAATTTATCAGTTGGATGAGAAAGAGACAAGTTGTAGTTTCACTCTAAACTACATAAGTTATGATACATGAAAACCACTCATGCAAGCAAAGAATCTCTATGGTTTGAAATATTGTGTTCAGGTATTGGGTTTGTACAAAAATCTATAAGGTCATATTGTGATAGCCAAAGCGCAATATTCTTGGCAAAGAACCATGCTTATCATGATAAGACAGAGTATTGATGTGCAATATCAATTTGTGAGAGATATGGTTGAAGAAAAGAAGGTATTGATGGAAAGGGTCGACACCTTCAAAAAATTTGCAGACTCATTAACAAAGTATGTCAATACAGATAATTTCTCTTGGTGTAGACAAACTATGGGACTAATTCCATTAACCTGTGACTTTATGAGTACATGAATCATTTCTATGCAAATAAAATAATAAGTGGGAGAATTTTGGGTATATGCTATATTATTTTCATGTGGATTTGGAGGGGAGGTGCGCCTGTCAGTGTTGCATATGGTGAAGCATTTGGTAGTGTCTTCTCTAAAGGATGTAATTTTTCCCCTATTTTGTACCAGTTCAGTAATGGAAAGTTTGTGGGAAATGTAATATCCAAATATCTAAAGTCATTATTAATATATCTTCGAAGCTCTTCATTCCACCTAGTAGCAACCCTTGTCAACGTGTGTTGTAAGAGTCTCAACCTATTGGAATTTTTTATCAATGAGTTTAATGAACACCATAGATGGAATGTCATCATGTGGTTCATAAGATTCTCTCTATTCTCCCTTTTAACTTTGGAATTTATAAGGGAAATTTTGTTGGGATGGGAGGACAATTACCACTAGCCATACTAGGTCATAATTTGGTGAGCTTTATCAAATTGGGAAGATTTAACATTTCTATAAATGACAATTGAGCTTGGTAAATTGAATCAAACAATATTTTGGGTTTCCCCATCATGTGATTGTACATTTTATTTCCACCAAATCAACCTTCTAACATATTTTCACTACCTAGATTATGGTGTGTCCATATGAAACCCTATATAATGAGGAAAAACACCACTCATAAGGTTTCATATCGCTTGAAAGGGGCACTTCATACTTAAAAAATAACTCTTGGATAGTAACCAACCCTTAAATGTGTGGGCATTGGGATATGTCCACCTCAAAAAGATAATGAGATAGTAAAGATACCAATTGGCACATTCATATTGGTAAATAAGGTGGGGGGGCCATTCATATGGAAGGCCAAAATATAAAAGAAGAAAGGTTCAGTACTTTTAGGAGAAGAAAGCAATGAATATCATTCCCATTAGTAGGAGTAAACACAATAGCATGTCATATGGGTGTCTATATAATGGTACAAATCGTACCCTCTAACAAGATGTTATACATAGTAGGATTATTTCTCCTAGTAGGGCCACTAGTCAAGGGATCTGAATTACCCCCAAGAAGTAATGTATTTGCAATGGTACTCATAACATTACATTGATTCAATGGATTTAGATGTTGAAAAAATATCTAGATGTGAGAAATATCGAACATGTATTAAAAGAGGATGTAAGTATTAGTTATAAGAGGATTAAAATTAGCCAAACATGGCTTAGGAATATCGCCAATTTTAGGTGGTTCAAAATCATCACTTGGAGAAGGGGACGGGTCCCTTCTAGGTTTTGGTGACTCGGGATTTGATATTTTTTATCTTCAATACCTTGACCATTTTTTGCTTGAACCTCTCTTTTAGTACTATTTATGATCTCTTGTTATCTTCTCTCGGTATTCTAGTAGGTTTATTGGTTTGAATCTGTGTCTCACTAAAGGAAGCTCCATGTTTTTAGGGGAGATAGCTCCTACCCTTCCATAGCAACAAAGTGATTGATGTTACAATGTGAAAGGAAGAATTGAAATAATCATAACCTATATAGGTGACCTCAAACAATAAAACATTATAAAAAATTTCCTATGAGATATATATAAGTACCATGTTCTTTAAAAGACCAAATATGAGTTGATGAATCATTAAATAAAAAGTTAGTGAATATTCGATGAGGATGAGCTTCCAAAATTCATGTTGGAATTATTGGGCCCAACTTAAACAAACAAAGGAATGAGATACAATTATGGTAACTCTCTCATAAAAATCACCTAAGGTGAAATTACCCTTGTGATGCAAACACACTCAAAGGGAATCGAGGTGGATTTTATGCCTCTATATTAGGTACACCAAGCACTTCCCACTTGCTATCACCTAGGAAGACATCCTAGAAAACAAAACTATGACTACAACTCCCCAATGAACACTCGGGTAAAACAATGTTGAGTTAAGTATATGTAAATGGAAAGGGAATGTAGGATTGTGTCATTGACCCAAAATTGTAAATATAAGTGGTGTCACCTTGATAAATTTCCACTTTAGTTAAATATCCCCTACATGCATACCCCACCAAACAACTAGTGAGGGGATAATCTAAATCAATTACTGGACTTGACCTAATGCTTGACACATGTGAGAAACATTCTTTCCTCACAAGTGTTACTTAAATTGCTAATGGATTTCACACTCATATATTCAATTTCTAATTTTTTTTTTACACAACCTTTAAAAGTTTACTCCACAAACATACAAGAAAAGACTTAAAATTCTAAACTTGTAACACACCTCAAAATCGTAAAAAACCAAAAATTGCATGCGTTTTACCATCATTTACTAACAGCTTACTCATTTTCTAAATTATACAAATTATTAACATATTTAACATGTTTGTTACGTCGGGTTTTGTTGGTTGAGGAAATTTCTAGTTCCATTCGAAACATTCACCCATGCCAATATAGGTGATGTTCTCACTTTACTTGTTCTTAAATTGATTAATTTTACTAGGGACTTACTTGCCCCACAACTTGGGAGACTAGCCATAGTCTTGACCTCGGTCATTATGTAATAAGTTTATTAAGTGTAATACAAAGTCCTTAGGCCTTACCCTATCCTATTCTATGGTATGTTGTGATCCTCCCGTTAAGCGTAATGGCTTGGGTTTTGTAATGACATATGGTACTAACCATTGTATAAACCTTTCTTATAATAATACAAGGTTATCATTTATCATGCAATGGTTTTGTTTGGCATATTATGATTATGTTTATGGCATGTATTACACTATGGTTTACAATGTAATGGTTCTTGGCATAAATAAAAGATCTGGCATGATCATTTTACACCATGGTTCATACGATATGTTATAAGGTTTGAATGTTTAGAGTTATATCGCATGGTTTGAACACCGATGAATCGATATGCAATGATTACAGCCCATTATTGTTCTGGCTGTGAGTTATTTCTTTCTTTCCTTAATTGAATTTGGTAATAAAGGCGTGTATTGGTTGCGAGTTGACAGTGCAGCCAGGCCTTCCATGCATCTTCAAGTCTTTATCTCCACCGTCCATCTATCTAGTTTCGCTGCTAGGGTTTAGGAATAGGTTTCATGTGTTGGGGAACTTGTCTGAACCCTTCATTTGGTTTGTTTGGCCTGGGAGGAAAAAGAGAGTTGAGCTCCTCTCTATTCGTGGTGGAATTCTTACTGGTTGTTTTACTTGTAACCTGCGAGAGTCGCAACTATGCTCTGTGGTAATAGTTAAGGCGTAAGAGGTTTTGTTTTGGTTTAACGAAGTGTTAATGGCATGGTGCTTTAACCTTTTTGAGGTGATATTGTCTCCTAAGACTTCCTTGATGGTCCGCATTGCAATGCTTGTACCTCAATGAAGCCTGCCATTACAACGACCATATAGTCTGTGTAAACACGTAAGAGTTCTCTTGCAAACTTGTCCTCTGCAATTTACTTTGTAAATGATCAGTATCTATGAAATTGACTAATTTTACATTTTGTGTTACAAGAAGAGGAGGGATAAGGGTAACTCCGGAGGAGTCGACCCCTACCCCTTTGCGCAAAACACCCAAGGTAAGATAATGTTACCAATTTTGTTTTACAATTTCCTTAATGTTAACTTTTAAGAAAAATGTTTTGACTATAACTTGCAATGTTACAGGTTTAGGGCACTGGAGAAAGAGGAAAAAATGTCACCTCCTCCTAGGCCCGCATTTTTAAATGCCCAGGTATACAAATCTTTAACCCTTTCAATTTTGTTAAAAAATCCATTTTAAAATAGAAATCATCCATAATCTCTGTCTAGTGTGATTAATTGGTTACAGGTAATGCTGGGTGCTAACATGGGGTCGAGAGTGAAATCCCAACCAGTTCTTAAGATAAGTTTTCCCTTTTTTATTATAGGCATTGTAAAACAAACCCTTTAGGGTTTACCTTATAGAGGCTTTGTGGCCCTTTTCCTATGTAATTATAATTATTTTTAATCTTTCTGCTAGGGTTTGAGGTCCATCTCGGACGGACTTACTCCCAAACTCTTACAGTGTTTAACAGTAATGTAAGGATAGAAGTTGGAATCCATCCCGGATGGTCTTAGAGCCACTTTGGTGTATGCATTTTTTTTATTTTGATTAATATAAGGATACGACCCCACCCTAGGGTTTGTGCGATTGCTTTTATGAGTTATGCTTATATTTTTATGCTCATAAACTATTCAATTTATTGCTAAGGAGAAACCCTTAGTGTCCTCACTACAAAATGTGATCTTTTTTAAAGACTATTTATAATGGTTGCCATTTTGAATGGACTTATGACCATAATCCTTTATGTGGTTTATTTAAATTATTACAACCCATAGGGTCTGCATTTTCCTGTGCGGTAATTTTTAAAGTCTTTAATTTAAGGATCGGTTGCCATCAACAATGGGCTTAATGTCGGTCGTTGGGAAGAAAAGATTTACTTTAGCGATTTAGTTTTGATATGGAGTCGCAGTTGCAACAGCTAGCGTGTATGGCTACGATTTGTGTTTTTGGGATTTAATTTACTTGTTTCCGCACTTTGTGTAATCCGTGAATATTCTTAGTGCATCAAATTTAATACTCGGCTACCTTCATCATTGGGCTTAGCGCTGGTCTCTTTAAAAGGAGAAATGTCTTGCTTCCGCGATTTGTTTTACATTGGAAATGTGGATTACTTAATGAATTTAAATTCTATTAAAGGTTGTTAAAATCTAGATCAATAGATTTATTAGATCTTAGTTGTACTATCTTGTAGGTGATGGTGGTATATATTCTATGTCGTAAAGGAATACTATGCAATTGTAATTGAATGTTATTCTTAGATTATGGATCTATAAAGGATCAACTCATAATTTAAATGTGTTTAATGCTTAGATGTTTGTTTTCATTGGATTTTTGATCCAGTTATCATTGTTGTGACTTGGATCTATAAGGATTGTTTATATATTACAATATATTCATTCGGTAGGGGTTTAACATATGGGTTTATTTGTGTAAGATATGTTCTAAACGAATAGAAGATAGCTATGTGTTTGTAAATTTATTTATAATAGGTCTACTCTATACATTAATAAAAGCCTATTCTTTTATACTAAAGTAATTCTAGATAAGTAAAGAACTAAGTTATATATTGTAACCATATAAGCATATAGTATCGATGCTTTAAAGATTTAAAAATAGGATATAATTATAAACTAAAAAAGTGCATAGATACATTAACTAAATATGTCATATAGGGAATAATTTGGTATAAATCGATCACATATATTTAAGCACAAAATTCGATTTTCAATATATAACCAGTAAAAAGAAAGAAAATCGTAACTCAAGCATGGATGTCTGATCTAAGAAATTTCCTAATTACCATTTAAGATTTATATTCGAACATAACTGAACATAAACTTGATAAATGAATCTACGGTAATCTATGCATACTAGTTTTTATATTAATCATTCAGATCTAGAATAAAAACATTCTACTATAGATTTAAAACATAAAATACGAAGTTGATACCATTGTTGGGAACACAAAAGTGGAAATGATGTTCCTCCCAACCAACTCCCAGAGCAGCCAAGTTACTTGCTCTAGAACCCCCGAACCTGTTTGTTGAATCACAAAAGAAAAATCCTTCAATGCCCCATCTCTTGCATTCTCATATTTAATCATCGTCCAAAGCTAGCCTCCTACTTGCTTATGGACATACCATTATATAGTTTTCTGCATAGGACTTGGTCATTTATAAGCCTCCTTATCTTTAGCACTCAACTAGGAGTTGTGACCTGATTTTTTGGGATGATGTCTCCTTCAATGGCTTGAGCCACTTGTCTTTTCCTCTTGTGGGTCAGCAAACACTCTTCAACAACTATTTCTACTTTTGTCTCCCCTTCAATATATTTTATTAATAAATAATAATTTATTACAATTGTTTTATTTTTACCTTTTGTTAAAAATAATTAAAAAAATTTCCAACAAAAATTAATAATAATTATTAATTTCATGTGCATTATAAAACTACTCTAAATTTTTTTTATGTTATTATCATTCTTTTTAATGGACATTGCTTACTCAATACAAGAATATGAATGATACTTTAGTGTTTAAAAAATAAATAAATAAATGAATTACCTATTACAATTTTTTTTAGTACACGTTATGATAAATAAATAAAATCCCATCATGTATTAAATAGCTTAGCTAGTACATTGTTCAACAATATGGATAGCAAATGTAGATTTAAATTTTAACAACTTTTTTTTTCGTTCCTTATTTTCATATTCCTCTTTGGATCGTTGGTATCCTTCATGAAAGGTATTTTTACCACACTTAATATCTCATCAAATACACCCCAATATGATTTAAAAGACGAGATATGTGATGTTTGATATGAGTACTACTCGATGGTAATGTTTACAACTCAGAATTAGACGGTAAGTGTATACTAATTATAGTACAAAGAGATAGTGAGATAGTCGTGACTCGTGACATCTTTGCATATCTATCGGAAATTATTTATTGAGATTTTTTAGAATAATTACTATATTAAGCAATATAATTATGATTAATTTAAATTGCCACTCCACTTTTTAATCTTTACATACCAAAATGATATATATTCTAACTATTACTTTTCAGTTTTTAACCTTTACATACCAAAATGATATATATTCTATATGTTTTATTATTTTAATTTAGTAATTTAGTAATACCAAAATGATATATATTCTAGTTATTACTTTTCAATTATATGTTTTATTATTTGAATTTATTAATTTAATAGTTACATAAATAAATTATGAATTCACGTATGAAATGGTAATATCGATTTTAAGAACTGGACACCACTCCACTTCTTAACCTCTACATCTCAAAGTGATATATTCCAATTATTACTTTTTCATTTATTTATTTTATTACCTCTTTGAGTAATTGCGTAAATAAATTATGAATTCTTTTGTGAAATACAAGGAATGGCTCTTTTAAGAGAACTAGATGTGGGCACTTGTTGTATTAGATCTGAGAGTGTAATATTCAATGGTGATGTTATTAAGAACTTGAGAATCTTAAAAAAATTATTCACGAGAGATAATTTTATTATTTATGTTAAAATATTTATACTTTTAAACCTAGATGAAATATTTAATTGAGAAGTAATTTTACATTTTTTTTTAAATATTTAATAAAAATATCTACAAAATAATTTATAATATATTTTAAAATTTAAAAACTATAAAAAAATAATTATATTAATTTTAAAATATTTAAAAATTAATCGAGTATAGATTGAGTTCTTAAGATCCAATCTTATATAGTTTTTTTTCATTTTTAAATTCAAGTGATATAAATATACGGAGGATTGATTATTTTANATATATATATATATATATATATATATATATATCTTAAAAATTATTTGAATTTTGATTGATATTGTAAAAAATATATAATTTTAATCATTACTTCTATTTGAACAACTAATTATTAATCAATTCAATTTTAAATGTAAATTTATCAAAGCTTTAGATAAATCTAATTTCTTGAAATGTAAAAGTTTAAGATATATCTATGTTGGTTCTAATGTAACTTTGGGCTATGTTACATTATGTGACACCTTTCCCTTATTAGATCATAGAAAACTTCTTACTCTTAATGCAATAATTACTTTCATTTTATATAAATATATATTACTTTTGAAAACCCTAACTCCAACCTAGATGGAGACTACCTTAGATATATACTAGCTTGTCATAAAGTAGCATACCTACATAGTTTGTGGGTGGATTACCTAGATAGGGATTAAATGGTTGAGAGATAACCATAGAAATGCAGGCAATTTGTAATTTTTTTTATTTCTCGTATTCTTTTAGTTAAACTCGTTCAAGTCTAAGTTATCCATGCCTAGCTACATGTTATCACCAACATTCTTCCACTTCTTTTTTATCCATGAACTCTGTGTTATCCATTCATCAGCTCTAGAAGCCATCCATGCATCACTATTAGTTATCCATTCATATTTTTATATATAATTGTTTATTTCAAATTTTGAACGAAGATCAATCTCCATAATACACTTGTCTCATCCTAATGCATAAATAAAAAACACATAAACAATAGTCCAAGCCAAATCTCAAATAAAACTACCAGCTTAAATAGACTACTGGAATTCAACATTTTAAAGTTGAATTGTTCTCCTCTTAAAACACAAGTTCTAAGCAGCTTTCCACTTGTAATGAAATGAAATCGAGGGTGTGCTTAATCGAGTGGGCACAAACTGATTACTTGCATTAATGATTTTACGGAATAGAACAGAACACGCGTCCAACGGCAAGTGTTCAGATCTGCGAACGCTTTGCATTTGGAAGGTTAGGTTGTTTTATGATAGGTGAGCGCCCTTACACGGCTCCTCCTTCGCTGTTGCCATTAGTTCTACCTCTATTTCTACTGTACTGCTGTCGACATGTGACAGTGGATTACTTTTACCTCGGCCAATCGTCGTTCTTCGGTATCTTATTTATCTGTCTTCGCATGGTGACTTTCTCGTACCTAATCTCTGGATAAGATGTTTTTGTTTTTTTCTCCACTCCACTGCACAGCGATCAAGCACCATAGCGAATCAATTTTCAAAACTAGGTTTGGCGACGAAAGCCTGTAGCCTTTTAATTTCGACCATTGTGAAATCACATGCAATCACGGCTCCTCAGCACTGGCCAAAGATCCAGGGCAACATCTACTTTTAGAAAGGAGAATCTAATTGTTTCTATATATACACTCAACGGCCCTGCCAAAGAGAAAAGTAGATGCCAGTCCAGTGAGTGTATCTTCCCAGCATAGCAGATTTCCCGTGTGGAATTCTAGCCGGAGAATTTCGATAATGGATAGCTCTCCTTGCTGCTCAAAAGAAGGGCTCAATCGCGGGGCCTGGACTGGAAAGGAGGATATGATTCTCTCCGAATACATTCGAATTCATGGAAATGATGGTGGATGGGCGAATCTCCCCACAAAAGCAGGTGATTCTCTGTTTATCTCTATTAATGCAGACGTAAACATGTATTCAAAGTCTAATTGAGCAAAAATCCTTCTTTTTATTTAAGGTCTTAAACGCAGTGGAAAGAGTTGTAGATTGCGCTGGTTGAATTATCTTCGTCCCGACATCAAACGCGGAAACATTTCTGCCGATGAGGAGGAGCTTATTATTAGGTTGCATAGCCTTCTTGGCAATAGGTATGAGTATAATGAGTGAATATATGTTTATGTTTATTATGTTTATAGATATTTAGATATTATTTCAGATTTTTGGATTTAATTGAGTGGATGAACGAGATTAACTTATATGTAACAAATGTATAACAACAATTCATTTCATATTTTGTCTTATCTTGTTATATTTAAATGGATCTTGATTAAGATTTAAATAACCTCTAGTTAAAAGATGGTTAAAAAAATTAATAACAATTTATTTTGATCTTTTCATATTAATTTTTGCTTTATTTATTAAATACTATGTGTTTTGTGCATTCACCTACCACTTATTACTTGTGGCTGTATAAATCATTTGAAATTTTAGATTTTTTGAATAGATCAACTAGATTAACCCCATATAATTAGCTTAGAGTTTAGTATCTGTTATAATTTGATACTTTACTCTGTATTTTACTTATGGCTATTATATTTATTCATGCAGCAAACTATTCATTGAGTTTCCATATCAGGTATGTAGTATTGAGTGTATACCATTCGTGCAGGTGGTCGCTGATTGCAGGTCGACTACCTGAACGAACAGACAACGAAATCAAGAACTACTGGAACACTCATCTTAGCAAGAAGCTGTTGTTAATGAATCAGTCTTCCACCACGGCAACAAATCTTAAGAGAAGGTCAAAATCTCCTTCTATCGTACAAAATCATGTATTGAATACAGGCCCCGTCAAGAAAACTACGGTCGTGACTCAATCTCAAATGGTAAGATCCAACAGCTTCAACGTTTATGGATGCAGTAATCGTGATTCACACGAAGGATTTAAGTCCTGTAATGTTAAAGAAACGATGAATTGCTCCAAGCCGTTTTCCGACCTAACAGCTGGGACTGATTTGATCACAAACAATGATTCACAGCCTATTGAATCAAAAGAAAGTAGAAACTCTACTGCTTCTATGTCGAGTTTAGTGGAGTCCGGGAGATCCCCAGATTCCGATTCTTGTGGAGGAGATGCAACTAGTTTAGCCGAGAGTTTGGTCGATTTGAACGAACTGTCGACTCCCGAATGTAATCTTCTGTCTTATCCATCCGAGTTTTGCACAGACTTTGGACTAGAAGAGTTCTACACGGAACCGGCTACGCTGGCTGCAGAGGCGATTTTTGAACTCGATTTCAACGGTAACACACAAGACCTAGATTGGATTTTTGAACTCGATTACACACAGAAATGAAGGTCACAGTCGCTGAACTCATTACTGTTGGAATGCAAAGAGGAATGATATATGAAAGAAATACAGGAAAATTTGAGCTTAAGCTATAAAGTAGAAAGATTCTATAGCAATCATGATTTGATAAATAATATGCCATAGAAAAAGTAAATAATAATTTTTTAACTATGTTGGTTTAATATGGATACATTGTAGAATTATGGAGATTTTGATAGAAACTATGTTAACATCAATGTGGAAATTCAATTTCTATGTGTGACATAAGTTCACCTTTGAGCGTCCGGCATGATTTTGGATGTCATTTATTAATTTAATTATGGGTTTAGTTATTATAATAGGTGTTTTAATTAGAAATTTTGGAGTAGGTAAATATTTATATTTTTTATTTATGGATATTATATTGTCTAATTGATTATAATAATAATAATCTATTTTTACGGTTATGGCCAAGCATGACACCAAATTATGAATATTGCATTGTCTAATTTATTATTATAATAATAATAATCTATTTTTAAAGTTTTTCAGACGAAAAAATAATACCAGTGTTTGTTATTCTTTAAGAATCAAAAGACATCTTATACAATAATATAGCTTTCCTGGTAAGAAGCAATATGTAACCATAATAAAGCAAGACATAATAGTACTGAGCATGCATACAATCATCCCATAGTGAAGAAGTACAAAGTCTGATCATAGCAGACTTTTCTCATCATCCCTGATAGATCAGGTCAGAATATGTTGGATAAGATCGAGAGTGATCATCAAACAGACAAATCCTAAGCAAAACTTGTCGACTGATAGGCTCTAACAAAGTAGACATAGTCTAATAGACATATCAATCACTGAGTGCCAAAAATAAACAAAGTGTCTCAGCACAATCTAGAAAAACATAAATTGGCCATGATCTATGATCATTCCTTCCAGGGATTCAAAGCAGATTCCATGACCCATATTCAACTTCAAAGCCTGTTTGGAGAGACCATCCGCCATCGAGTTATGCTCACGATATATATGTTTGAAGATCACATGCAAGACATGTAGCAGCATAGAATGTATATCATCACACCAATGTATCAAAGATGGAACATTTAGTGATGTAATTCTATTGAGCCAAGAAATAATAACAAGTGAGTCACCAAATATCGTATGCATGGGTAAACCCATAAGTTTACTCACTCTAAGAATGGCCCATAGTGCCAATAGTTCAGCTCTGGTGTTAGAGCTACAACTAGAGCCCATGGAGAAGCTAAAAAAGTGAACATCACTGCGAAAGATCACAAAGCCAGCACCCCCAATGTGCTCTACAGCAGCCCCATCAAAGAAGCCACAAGGATAATTTATCATAGGACTTAGATCGATGTTCCTGAACATTTGTTTTTTTTGTGGAACAGGGTATAAGTTGAGAAAGATATCTACTTGGGAGATAAGAGCAAGAACATTAGGCTCTCCATTATCAAAAAGGCATATGTTCCTTAGTTTCCAAATACAGCAGAAAATGAAAATCAGAATATATCTATAGTGTGCTGAGAATGCAGTATGGCCAAACCAATAACCCAAATAGGAAGATACAGATTTTATATGGGGGGAAGGATACCCATAACGAGCAGCGAAGTATGAATGGATACCCATAGAAAAAGAGCAGTCCAGAAAGAGGTGTTGAATATCCTCTGCACTCAATCCACAAAGAGCACATCGACTTGGACCATGGAAACCACGGTGTTGTAGTTGTTCCCAGGTGAGTATCTGGTCCCTACTCAATAACCAGGTGAAACAACCTATTTTCAAAGGAATATTGAGAGTCCAAATCATATCAAGAACAGAGCTTTGATCCTCAGAACAACACGAGGATGATATACAATCATATACCATAGCTGTTGTAACAGGGCCCACATAATTATTATGTGACCAAAGAAGAGAGTCACAGTGTTCAGAAAGACGTATTCTTCCAAATGTCAGCCCTCTAATGTAATTCTCCCAAATAATTTTCCAATCACCTTGGAGATCGAGATCATCTGCCAAGAACCAATAGCTTGTAGCAAATGAAGTTTGATTCCTTGCATGAGCTAATGTACAGATACCGTAATCCTCTAGATAGTCGTGTAAATCATGAGGGAGAAGAAAGGAAGACCCTAAACTGATTACAGGATCCACACCCAATCGAATAGCTGAACCACTTCCAACTTGCTAGATTAACCCCTTGCCCAGCCATGAAATGGTTAGGAGGAAACCTCTCTAGATAACCGATGCATTTCAAGGAGAGAAGCATTTTTCCTAAAGCCACAAATGCAGAGGAAATTTTTTCATATATTTAGCAGAGAGAATCTGGTACCAAATGCCATTGCTATTAAGAGCATGCAAGAAGCTTTTTAATCTCAATGAAAGACTGAACCAAGTAAGATGCTTAATGCCCCATCCACCCTTGGATGTTGGGCGCGCCAGGAGATGCCAGTCTACGAGGTGGAACTTTTTGTTCTTTGGAGAAGAACCCCATAGAAAGGAGAATATCAAGCATCTGAGCTTGTCAAGTATGGACTAAGAAATCGAAACTAAAGCCATCCAGTAAACTGGAATACTAGAAAGAACAGATCTAATGAGAACAAGCCGACCACCAAGGGATAAAAGCCGATTGGTCTAATGAGAGATTCGTTTCTCATATTTTGATATAATCTAGTGCCAATCTTTGACCAGGTACCCGGATGGCTTGAGAAAGTAACCTAGATAGTTAAAGCCCTGATTTAAGTGTTCAAATCTGTAGGGTAGAAGACCTATGATTCTACGAAGTAGATTAGCATCCAGGTCATTGTGGAGAAAGAAAGATTTGTCCAAGTTGATACGCATACCAGAGGCCTCACAAAATGTATCTAGTATAACTTTAAAAGCCATCCATTCCTCAAAAGAACCCAATCCAAATAAAATCACATCATCTACAAAGAGTAGATGTGTGAGAAATAGTTGTGGTGAAATCTGTATCCCTCTAATTCTGCCATTGACTATGGCATCTTCAATCAGTAAGCTAAGACCTTCAATAACTAGAATGAACAGCAGAGGAGACAATGGACAGCCCTATCTGATACCACGAGAGGTAGTGAAGAACGGCGAAGGGGAGCCATTTACAAGAATGGAAAAAATTGTAGAGGAAATACAGCCCATGATCCAATTCACTCCCACAAGCGGGACCCCAATTTGAAGAAGTAAAAGTGGGATGAAAGTCCAATTGACCCTATCGAAAGCCTTCGTCAAATCAAGCTTTAGGATAAGAGCACACCTATTTTTGGTTTTGACAGAATGAAGGACTTCTTGGATAATGGCTAAGGGTTCTATGATTTGACGATTCTTCAGGAAGCCAAATTGCTGAGGAGAGATAGATTTGTCTAAAAAAGGTTTGAGTCTTAGTGCCACTACCTTGGAAATCAACTTATAGACCAGATTATAGAGAGAAATGGGGCGGTAGTTGACAAAGGAGATAGGAAGATCTTTTTTAGGGATAAGAGCATTAAAGGTGGAGTTAAGGGAAGGAGACACTCTACCCATTCTCCTAGAAAACTATACCAAATTAACAAGTTCAGGCGCCAGTAAATCGAAGAAACCCAAATAAAACTCCATTGGCCAACCATCAGGTCCCGACGACTTATCTCTCTTGAAGGTTTTAAGTGCAGCCTCCACTTCCGTAAGTGTAACTGATCCAGTGAAGGCCTTTTTCTCTTCTAGACATATGAAAGATGGAAAAAGCCAAATCACCTTTAGTTGGGCAACTATGTTTGTCAAATGATCATTAGCAAATATATTTTTAAAGTATTATACCCCCAGAGATTTGATACTCTGATCATCATGAACCCAGTTACCTGCTTCATCTTGCAAACTCCAGATGAAATATTTGGTATTAGCATCCCCAAGTAGTGCCCATATTGCCTGCTTTGCAGTGTAGCAAAGCGCAATTCATGGTCCATTATCTTTTGAAGACCAGATTTTAGAGAAGTCAATCTGCATTGCTCCTCAGCACTTAAAATGGTAGAATGAGAACAATCTAAGAGAGAGCTAATTTCATCTTCCATAATGGCTGATTTGTCCTTCATCTTAAGAGTTTCATTTTTTTTCCAGGACCTAACCTTTCCTTTGAGAAGACGTAGTTTAATAGATAAGTCATTCATGGCATCCTCTGAATCAATAGACAAGATAAGTGGCCATTCAGTTCTTACCATTTGAAGAAAGTCCTCATTTTTCAGCCAAGTGTCGTTGAATTTGAAAGGGTAAGCACAGGAAATCGGATGATCCAACCATTCAAAGAGAACCAAGAAGTGATCAGAGATCCCACTTCTATGTGCCTAGACCCGGCATCTAATAAGTAATCTGACAAGATGATTAGATAGAAGGAAGTGATCAAGTCTTATGGAAATGCCCTCTTCCCCTATCCTTCCATTCCTCCAAGTGGGTCCTGCACATGAGGGGGCCACATCCACCAGTAGGTGATCGGAAAAGAGCTTGGAAAAAAAAGGTCCCAAAGGGTTAAGATGTGCCTTAGTGCCCCAAATCTCTGATGCATTCAATGTAAGGTTCAGATCTCTTACCAGGATAAGTTTAGGCAATGAGAGAAGACCGCTAATAGCCACAGTGTTCCAAAAGTTTTCATGATCCTGGTAAGGACCATAACAATTTAGGATGGAGAGAGAAATGGAGGAGCCCCGAATCATGGCCTTAAGTAAGATACCTGCCATAGTATGATAAGCTTTGCATTTGAGGAGTTTCGGGTTCCATCCAGATAGTATTCCCTCCAATAGTCCAATGGAGCTGAGCGCATAGAACTCCCATCCAAGGCAAAGCTTTGAGAAAGCAAGAAGGGCTGGATAAGTACTAGTCATAGATTCTTGTAGGAGTACGACATCAGGTGAAAAAGAAGAGAACAAGTGACAGAGGATTTTTTGTTTGGCTGAGCCCCCCAAACCACGGACATTAAGGGTGAGGATGCGCTTTAGGAACCACTTTGTTGGGGGGTCAAAGCTCTAAGGACCCTGGGATAAGAAGAGGAAGGTTTACGAGCCGCATTTTTGAGTCTAGTAGATAAAGGGGTATACAAGGTAGGGACAGAATTAGATAAATCTTGAGGAATATTTTTTTTTTCCTCCTTATGGTAACATTCTCGAATCGTATGAATTCTAGGGGTAAGACCAAGGGGGAAAGAGGGGTTTTGTTTGAGAAAATGTTTAGGGTTTTTTGTAAGGAAGGATCCGAGAAGGATGGGGATGTAACAGGGCTGTGAGGTGGAGTAACCAGTGTCGAGTGGCCAGAGATGGGGAGAGGGAGGAAATCCAAGTCCGTGAATAAGGGGGGAGGAGAGACCTCCACAGGGGGAGGTGGAGGGTCGAGAATTGAACGGGAAGGAAGTACAGGAGAGAGGGAAGTATCGAAGTCCAAAGAAGGTATGCAAGGTTGTATCGTGGCATAGGGAATAGAATGGTGGTCAATAGGAAAAGGGTCAGCAGTCTCCAAAGAAGAGGGGGGAGCACGTCCACCATCCACCGAGTCAAAAAAGGCTAAATCATGATCAGAAGCATCTTCGAAAAGAGAACAAGAATTTTGAAGTAGACTAATATTAGAGTCAGGAAGAGCAGGAGGTAAGCTTACTGGTATAGCCTTCAGACAAGGAGACACGAGAGCCACGGAAGGACGGCAATGTCTCGGAGAAGCAGAATCCTGACATAAGGAAGGACAATCATGACGCAGATGACCTATGTCACGGCAAAGACTACATCTAAAAGGAATGCCCTAATAATCTAGACGTTGTGTAAACAGTTGCTCCTGGCAGAGAATCTCAATATCGGCCAGTAATCCCTTCGAAATGTCCAATTCCACTAAAATCCTCACCATCTTCTTGTCATAAGTGTTCATAGAGTCTTCCTCCACTGCCACAAAATGCCCGATGGTGTTGCCAATACCCTCCAGAAGAGAGCGATTCTAGAAGGGGAAGGGAAGACCTGGGAGTAGAGCCCACATATGTCTTTTTTTAACCCTTTTGTGGATAGGGTCGAAATGCACATGCCAATGGTCTAAAACTAGAGACCCATCACCAACTCTCGAAAGGCGGTTGAGTACAGAAGAGGCATGGGATTCTTCTAAGAAGACAAAGACAATCCATCCCCTAGCCAATAAACTAATCGCATGCACATAAGACAAGAAAGGTTTCCAATATTCAGTGGCCCAGGAAAGCCATGCTTTCTTATCCATAGAGCAATATTCCAGTCTGCCGATAAGTGCGTGGGAGCACAAAGCCTCCACCTTGTCCATATAAACATCTCGACCAACTACATAGCGCAGTTTACCTTCAAGAGTTTTGTGAGCTTTTGCCTTCCGGCGTCGACGAAAACAAACAGTACAAGGGTCCACCAGAGGATCGAAAGACCCATCATGGGTTTTCGACATAAGGACAGGAGAGAAATCCAACATAGACCGGTCTCTCAAAGTCAACTGATAATCGAAAAACACAGGAAGGAAGTAACAACAAAAAAAATGGGAACACAGAGACAGCTGTAAACCCTAGTTAGGATATTACCTCAAGGTAAAAGGACGGAAACAAGAGTCAACAGGAGTAGTATAACCCAAATCATACCCCAAGGACCCTGATATCGACAGCCAAACCTAGCAGAAGCAATGACGAAAAACAGGGGAGCAAGGACAGACAAGTCCCAAAAAGTCAGCAAATGGGTAACTACTTTACATCAGAGACATAAAAAAACCCCCACAAACGATGCAAGTAAAAAGGTGACAGACCCAGCAAAAACCAAACACACCACAGACCCAGCAAGACCAAACATACCAAAGACCCACAAAGACAGCCAGTCTGTTGCTCACTAAAAATGCCAAATACCGACAGCTATATACAATTCCCACTTATTTTAGACTGGTTGGTACTAGTCCTCATAGCAGAGGATGGACTCCAGTCATCGATAATGGCGAGGGTAAACTCAAAATAGTTGAGACACTGGTAATAAAGAAGGCCTTAACAAACCCAAATTGGCGAAGGGAGCCACCATCAAAACCTAGAGTCAAAAAACAAGGGGGATCCACAAACCAGATGAGGAGGGTGACAAGAAGACATCAACCACAACCACCAAAAGATAGGAAACAACAAATAGCAGGGTTACGTAACAAGATCCAAATAAACACTAAGTTAATAAGTACAGAGGCGAGAGAAGCCATACTCGGAAGCCTCCAAACCAAATCCCTAGTAAACAAGTTCGAAGAAGCCGAACGCCAAAGCCATGAAGAGGAGGCCTGAGAGCTCCACCATGAACAAAACCCTCAGCAACCAATCTATTTTTAAAGTTATGGCCAAGCTAGACACCAATTTGGTGTATGAGATCCCCTTGTTGGTGGGACAAGAAACCCCCTTGCTAAAGGTTACAAAGGTGTACATACACTGCCTCCCTCTAGATTTGAACTTGTGACCTCTTTAGAAGAAGCACATGCTCTTAACGATTATATAGTAGTTACTAATTCAAAATAAACAATTATTAAACAAAAAAGAATATAAAAAATTATTGATGCATGGATAACTCCTAGCCAATAGGTTGATAAGTGGCTCTATGTGATAGATAATTGTGAGAGATAACTCATTTAACTAGAATAAGGAGAGAACTAATAACTTATTAATAACACTTAACTTGTAACTTATGGGTGTTCACTTATTAATTTATATTTCTGATAATTTATTAATGACACTTAACTTGTAACCTATGAATATTCACTTATTAGACCTGCCAAGGCAGGTATATACAAACAATAGTTTTGACTTTAATTAATCTATATAGTTTTTCAAAAGTTTTACATAACTTTTATAAAATTTATATATTAAATTAATATTTTAAAAATAAAATTATATTTTTATCTTTTAAAATTTACTTTTTCATTTTATGATTGGTTCATTTATATGATTTGACTAATTTTCTCTAATGTGTAAATGAAATTGTTAGATATAAAAACTATTTAAAAATATATAACAATACCAAGTGTCATGTTTATTAAAATAGTAATTATGACTAATCTTAATAGATGTGACAATCAAATCACAATGATTGATTATAACTATATCAATATATATAACTTTTATTTAAATATAATAATTTTTTAAATATATATACACATCAATATATATATATATATATATATATATATATATATATATATACACATCAATATATATATAATAAAAATTTAGAAATAAAATTTAATAATGCCAACTGTCTTGTTTATTAAAATGGTCATAATGACTAATCTTGATAGATATGACAGCCACATCACATTGAATGAATATAGCTAGATATCACTAGATAGAACTTTTATTTAGATATAATATATTTTTAACATATATAAAAACTTTAATATATCATAATATTTATTATATAAATTTATTTAATAAAAATTTTAAACTAAAATTTTCAAATATTTATTTTGATATTTAATTAAGGTGTTTTTCACATTTCATAAACTAACATATTAGTGAAACTAAAGATTGATTGATTAATATTTTCTAAAAAAAATATTTATTGGTATATTCAAATAAATATGATGATTAATATTTTAATTAGTTGACATTATAGCAGAGATTTACCAAAGTTTAATAATTTATTTAGCTTTTTTATTGTTAATAGAAAAAATTATATGTTATTTTGGTAAAATTTTGTTAATAAAGAAATGCAAATTTTATAAAACCTCTATACAACTTTGATTTTTCGAAATGACAATGACATTTTTTTATAACTTCTTATTTATTATCCAATTATTTTCATCTCAGCCTTTAACTTTAACTTTGGCCTATATAACTATTAAATCAAAAAAATTCTAAATTATGAGATTAAATTTGGGTTATAACTAACTATTAAATTATAACATTTCTAAATTATTAAATTAAACCTAAGTATGTAAAACTATTAAATGAAAACATTTTTAAATTATTAAATTAAACTATTTTTTAAGGCAGGTATAAGCAGCTTTGCTGCTAATTTCACTTGTTAATTCATATTTTTAAATGTGTTATTAAAATTATAGTGGTTTAAAATTTTAAGTAGTGAAAGGTGTAATGATGAGAAATTATATATATATATATATAGATATAGATATTTGGAAGATATTTGTTGCCATTTTTAATGTGTAATTGGGATATGTTGATGTCTGCCACTGTTTATTGTTTCGCTTTGTTGAAACTGTCATCCGGTAGTAATGCGTGTGGCTGTGCTTGCGATATTTTCATTGTAACAAGCAGTTGATATAGTTGTTAAGTATTCCTATTCAGGTCAATGGTAATAAAATAATGCGACGTTTGTGAGGCAGTGATCTCTATGATTGGAAATAGCCGATAGGTAGCGGTAGGTACTGATGTGTGTGAGAGTAAGACTAGAATATTTTTGTGTGTGGTCATTATAATTTTTTTCTTTTGTCGAAATATATGTTTAAACGGAATACATTAAGAATTGGCTCTGCTTGACTAAGCTGCGTGATTGCGATATTTTTTTAGATAGAATTAAAATAAGGATGGCAGACAGTTTACTAGGTAAGTATGAATAGATAAAACAAAAATTATAAACAGTTTAATAGCTAAAATAAAGTTTAATAAGTATGAGTTTATGATAGGTTAATGTATATATTTTTTAAATATTGATTGATTAATGCTTGTGACTTTAATATTAATTTAAAAGATTACTTAAACTAATATTAATTTAAAAGATTACATAAAACAATAAGACAAACTTATTTATATATATTTTTGTAAATTTATTATTTAAATTTTTATTATCTATGAAATAGAAAGCATAAAATAGTAAGTACTTTATTGATCGAGAGTGATTTGTTTTATGAGAAAATTAACTTTTATTTTACTTTATTGTTATGAAATAGTAAGTCTTTTATTGATGGAGAGTAGATTTGTTTTATAAATGCGAAAATTAACAGTACGAGCTCAAATATAAACTATCGAAGACTGACGTTATTATGACATCTAGAATGGCTGAATATTGTTTTTCTATATTTTACTTTGAACTCAAACGTTTAAGAAGAAATATATTAAAATACCTTGATCAAAACGTTTAAGAAGAAATATATTAAAATACCTTGATCGGTGAAACGTGGCATATTATCAGAATTTTTATAACTTACTCCAAGTGCTGATAGAAGAAATATATTCAAGTACCTGGGTTGTTGAAGCTTTTTCAGGTTATTATAATTAGATAACTTACTTAAAGTAGTAATAATAATAATAGTAATAACTTGATCTTAAAACAAAATGGTTTGGCAGCAACTAACATATCCACTAAACTCATGAAATGCTCGCATAACTATAACTAAACTTATAACTAAACTTAAAGTAGAAAAAAAAAACCTGCAAACTAACAATATCTGTTATATGTTTTAACATACTTTAAGCTTTTCCATAAAAATTATTTGGAACAATCAATCATACAGCTAAAACAGATTTAAAGATTAAAAATATGTTTTTTGAAAAGTCATCTCCTATACCAAATTGATGCCAATAATCGCTCTATATTCTTTTTCCCCTAAAATTCCACTCCATATTCTTATTCTTATTTTATATGATAGTTTGTGGTTGGAATCTCTTTTTCCTTCTAACTTTTATTGGTCACTTGACGTATTCTTTTAACGTATTCTCTTAATAGTCAATTTATTTATTTTTATTTTTATTAGTCACATAATCCATTCTTTTAATGGTCAATTTATTAAATTCTGTGCCAACAGCATTCCCGTTCCTTTTACTCCTTGTTATAAATAAAAATAATTGTGTAGAGATTAATTTTTGTTCAATCGTTTTCAGAATATCACATAGCTGCAAGACGACGAGTGCATGTGAGTATATTTTGATTGTAGGTAGAGTATTGACGATATATGAATATTTAATTTGAATATTTAATTTAAATATTTTTTAATCATATTTTACATTAAGAAATGAAATTAAAAGAGTAGTTTATATCTTAGATGCTTTCGACTTTCCGGTGATCGGATTAACTCTCCTTCTGGCGACCCCTGTTCTTTCCCCTTCTCTTTCCATCTCGGTCCGCAGTTTTGCCATTGTCCCATTCCCTGTCACCCGTCGCGATGGTTGATAGGATACACAAACACAAATTCAAACAATTCTGCAGTCAATTGTTAGAATACATAAGCTGTGCATATATATATATATATATATGTGTGGCTCACTCAAAAATTTCTGAATAGGATCTTAGGTGTACCTTAGCATGTCGAAAATTCGATCTAAATTTGATTTGAATTTAGATTTGTGCAATAATTATTTTTTAGAAGAATGTAACATGAACAACCATTCTAGTACATATTAGCATAGATCTATTTTAAAGGGGATCTACCAAAAACGGAGAGGGTTAAAGCTTTAGAGATACAAACTCTTTCTCAACATTTTCATTTTAAAACAGGGTTTGCAAACATATACAAACAACTAATATAAATGTCCTTCTAAATTGTGTTTTAAATCTTGGTTGTGCAAACATGTAATTTTTTATATAGGACATGTGTAAGCTCAAGGATGATCACGGAAGGAATTATACATCCCACTAGAGCGTTGTGGAATGTGCCTCCAGGCATAATCATAGTTACTAAACTCCTTCGAAATTTGGTTCATCTCAAATTATAGCTTGTAGATTGTGTACAGTACTAATATCCATATTGGCTGTGTCTAGTACTAATGTCCATCATGTGGAAAATATGCTTGTAGCTAAGGGATGAGTGATAGTTAGATTAGTCTTGTGGATTTAACTTTGCTTGAGAAAAATTTGCAAGGTACATGTTCTAGTCTTATGTCAAAATGCCACTGCTTTTTATTCATATGGAAAAGATGGTTGTAGTTAAGGGCTTAGTGGCAATCATATTAGTCTTAGGGATTCAACATTGCTTCAAGAAAAATTGCAAGATAGACGTTCTAGTCTTATGTCAAAATGTTTCTATGTGTAGATTCTTAATTAGTTGGTTTATGTATGAAATAATTTGCATAAGATCAAATAAATTCGGGAAGGCCTTTCGTTGGACTAAATCTAACAACAATTGTATTTCGTGGATGTGTTATTGTGCCATTATCTATTAAAAATATTAAGCCTTAGGTTATTGTGCTCATTTCTTCTTGCATGTATGTATAGTGGACATAAAAAAAGAAAGACCTACTAGCTCCTTATACACTTAGTTGAAGGGAAGGACTGGGATCAAGCAGTACCTCACGTATCTAGAGCCAATATTCCATATACTAATATTCGATAATTAGTATACACTTTTACCTTTTTCTAAATATATTTACATTTGTTGAATTGAAAATTTTTAATGCAAAGTGTTTTGGAATTGTATCGGATTTGAATTGGAATCCTTTTTGTGATTCGTATCACCCATAGAGTAACCATGATGAACCAATTAAGAAATTCACCTTTTGAGACCCTTCTTAGTTCAATAGAGAAAGGCATCCTTTCATATTCAGGATTGTACATTCATATATACAAGTATTAGGAAGGCTTGGGACCCTACCTACTCCGTTTTAGCTACAAAGAAGTTGTCGTTACAACTTGAAATTGAGGAGACCAACTGTTTTCTTTCCATCTATTGGTTAGATGAAGATGAAGAGACATTGCTACCATGTCGATGATGTGTTTGAGTCATTGATTGTCGCAAGGCATGTATGACGAACGAAGCTTGTATAATATTGCGTGATTCAAGTGAGTCGTGGGATCAATTGATGCATATACTCAACTGAGTTTATGGTGATTGATTTGAGATTTTGACTCATATTATTGATAAAGTGATATGTAGAGTTGACTAATTCGTCCGATTGAGATCCAACCAAGGAGTTGATTATGACTAGGCACTAGTTGTTGGTGTGAGTCAAGTCCTAGAATGAGTTAGAACTCCCCCATTAAGTGGTAATGGTCCCCATTTCCTGCTGAAGAAAATGAGGAAACTCGTTCTCCAATTTGGTGAGAGGATAACATTTTCTTTACTTTGGAAACCTAAAACAAGGGAATTATTTGCATCCTTGTGTGGCATGCTTGTTGTCCAAAAATGTTGTCGATGACGAGGGGATATTGAACATATCAATGCATGTCTTATGGATCTGTGTGATGTATTTAGATATGTTCGAATAATGGTGGAAAATAGGATTGAATAAAGTCCACATTGAATATTGGATGCAAACCCAGGCATGGTGGAATTCTTATCTTAAATGCATTTTCCTAATTTTTCTCAAGAGTGGCATAAATACCATATCATACAGGATTAAACTTCCTATGCGGACCACTTAACCTTTCTATCTTGAAATGCAACTAAACCTAGTCCCCAATTTTGAATGAATGAGGAATAAGATGCTTTTCGTGTTGAGCCTTGGATTTCTCAGTAGCTCAAATTGCAACATCTAATTTTCTTGTTTTTGAATCTTCCAAACCATATCCTTTAACTTGAGTTCTTTGTCAATAACTCGATGTTCATGGTCTATCTGACTCAAACTAGTCATTCAACTGACTAAGTTGATAAGTTTTGAAGATTTAAATCTATATCAAACTTCAAACAAACTCTTACTTATTTAATTGTGTTGTGCTTAATTATAGCTATGTTGGATGTACATGAGACTTTCATCCCATGTTTTGCAATGCTCATGGTTGGACATGTGGAGCAACTGTATCACCATGTGATTCAAAACTTTTTCCTATCCATCGGTCTAAGGATAGAACACTGTCAACATAGATACTTGTGTGTTGAGATACTCCCAAAGTGTTTTTGAAAAAGTGACAAATTTGAAATATCTGTTGGAATGATTGTAGTAGGTAATCCATAGTGTTTCCAAACATGCTCGAAGATGACATGAGGATATTGGTGTTTTTTTTTAGTCTTCTTGCAAGCAATGGGGATCTATCCATTTTAGAGAATCTTTCAACCACTACAAGTATTGCCTCCATGTCCGTGTTTGGTGTTAGGATATGTACTCAAGTAGTCTAATGAAATAGATTCCCATGGTCAACTGGGAATGGGAAAGGGTGTATACAAACCATGGAATTGATTCAGTGGCTTGGCTATGGTACAAGCTACACATGACATGATATACTTGTTGACATATGCCTTGAATTAAGTTCAATAGAAGTACTTTTGGATTACCGTGACAATCTTTGCCTCTCCAAAATGTCTTGTTGTTTTGTTATAGTGTGCTTCCCAAATGAAATTGTATACTTGATCACCTAGAGGACACAAAGCTTTCCAAAATTATAAATAAAATTTTATTTTATGTGTTAGACGAGAGAAATCAACTAACTTGTCTAGAGTTGTTGATATAATGAGGCGAAGTCAATGTATTATTCATACGATAGAGGCTAAGCAATGGTGTATTAGCTATGCATACTTAACACTTTAAGAAGTGAAGTGATTGGTGGTCGACGAAGGAAAATACAATTAGTTGTTGCATTGGAATTTCCTTTTCGATGTCTAATTACTAACTAAAATTGTTATAGGTAACTAATGCAATTGAGTTGTCACATTGTCTATATCTTGGACTATAATAAAATGAATCGTAGAGGCTTATGGTTGGTGGAGAGTTGACAAATTGTCGTGATCCTCTTCAAAAGATGAGGTTTAATCATCAACAACATGAATTGTTTAATATGGTTGATCATCTTTTTGGATTGTTTTGCTAAGAGGATTCCAACTTTCGGCATGGGTTGACAATCAACAACGACATACCAATAATTTTGTATTTTGACAATCAATTTCTATGGTTTAGACTGATAATTTCTATGTATGTCACATACATAGGATTTTTCAAATAGTAGATCATCTACTGAGAGAGGTGCTATACGATAGAGAACCGCATACTAAAAAGGATTGTTGAAGTAGGAAAGTTTTCACTATCAAGTAAGCTTGACTTTCTTGTCCATCCTTCATCCAATTGATGTTGTAAGGTTGTGTATTGGGAGTAGTCACAAGACCCAATTTCTTCACAATGTCTTCAAAGAAAAAGTTCCTTCAAATACCATTTTCCACAATCAGATGCAACAAGTTATTCTAAAGCCATATCTATTGAATAGTCATTCTCTTTTCTCTTTTTCAACCATGGTAAAATTTGTGAGGGTTTTCTAAGTTGATGCCATTAGATTAGACTAGTATAGATATTATTCCTTGATAGCTTTGTCGAGTGAGCCTAAGTTGGAGGTAGACATATGCTTCAATAATGTCTGCCAGGATTTGTATTCAAATGCATCATGTCAAGTTGTATTGTGGTAATCACACCATTTTCATGCAAGGGGTTGTTGGTCTTGTTTTACCTTTTCTTCCTTAGAAGGATTCTTACCATGATTTGTCTTCTTTGAAGTAGTTTGAATAGACCATTTTGACTTGCTAGAGTTAGTAGTTCACTAAGGTTTCTTGTTCAAACATTGACCTATCATCTTGTTTGAGAACCATCATTTTTCTTTAAATTTCCACTCAAGCTTGACAACATAATGAAATTATTCTACAAGAGTGCCAGTACTAGTAAGGAATTCGATCTCTAGTTGGATATAAGGATCTAATCCACTAATATACTTCAGAACAAGTAAATTTTATTTTTCCCTAACACTAAGTTGAGTAATTAGTCTATGGAATTCATTAGTATAACTTTCCAAAGATTGATCTATCCAATGCCTTAACTGCTTATGTTTCTCATACTATTATTCTATGTACCTGGGTGGATAAAATTATGTCCTGAATTGTTAAACAATTTTTTCCCATGTGTTGATGGGGTGACCTTCTTCTTCCCATTTAGTTGAAATATTTTCCCACTAGAAATATACAAAATTCAACTTCTTAAGAGAATCAATGGTGACTTTCTCAGCCTCAAAAAGTTGATTCACATAAAAGTAGGACGTTAATTGTTGTATCCATATGTCTATAGATTCTACATCAATATTTCCTTCCAAACTTGGAATGTTGAAGTTCACTTGTATCCTAGAGGGGATAACCTTGTTGAAGTAATATTTCATTGGGATGTTAACATAAGTCAAGCCTAGTTAATTTTTAAGTCACGAAAGGATGTCATTGAAATGCTTATACATTTAATTTCTCTATCGATCAAGTGATTTCTCTATAGTTGTAGTTATGTCCTTTGTTTTACCTGCCATATTTAGTCTAGGCTTTCTAGGAGATAAATACTAGGAGGTTCTTGGTAGATGTAAGTAAAATAGGTGGGTCTGAGAGATTGTATATACATGCATAAGTTTTGTAACTATGCAAAAAGTGTTTAATCCAGGATATAGAAAATTGGAGTGGTCTGATACAAATTATCCACGCCGCTTATGGACTGAATAGGAGGAAAATAGAGTCGGTTGAATGAGTCAAGATATGTATGGGTAAAGCGATTAATACTAGATTGATTAAGGAAAACCAATGAAGGTAATAAATAAAAATAAAATGACTAAATATAATAGATAATACCAATTACACGAAAATCCAAGTTAGGAGTGATAAGAGAGAAACCCCAATGATGAAAATTTTGGTTGAATTGAGCACTCATCTGTAGAAAGTCGTTGTCCTAATTCTATAAAAAAAACCCTATATCAAGGTGTAGTGAGTCAAAATATCCATTTGAACAGAGTTGGAATGAAGGAACCATGAGGAACCAATCAAGCCTCCAATTTATAGACCCACCTTAGTGCAATCCATAAGAAATAACGCTTTCTTATTAAGGATTACATGCATACATGTAAATCTAAGGGACACTAAGGTGCCTATCCACCATGTTTCTATTACAAAGAAGAAATTATAACTTGATTATGAAGACAAATAATTTTCTTTCCATTTTTCGACTAGAAGAACATGAAGAGGCATTATTGTCACGTCGATGTTTTCTTCCTAGTTGCTTCTAACTATTCAAAATGTTAGTTGACATGTGTTTGAGTCATCGAATGTTGCTAGGCATGTATCATGAATGGACCTTGCAAAATAGTGTGTGATTCGACTTAGTCAATGGATAAATTGATCCACAAGTTTGATAGAGTTGATGGATCAACTAATCCATAGGATCAACTAATCTATAGGTTTGGCTAGGTTGATGGATCGAACAATCCATAGATTCGAAGGAGTTGTTTTAATGATATCCCACAAAGGAGTAGAATTGAGTTAGATACTAGCTTATGGTGTTTGTTGTTAACGGCTAAACATCAAGAGTCATTCTCCAAGCTAATATTTTATGTTAGGATCGGGCCTTATGTGTTGAGCTAGGGATCCTGACTTGGAATCAAGAAACTTGGAGTATATTCTCAAGTTAGACTCAACAATAACTAATCCTTATGTGTAAAGGTCAATCCTCATGTGTTGATGTGAATTCTTTAGTATATCAAAGTGATGATATTTTACAATCTTGTTGGACAAGACTAAGGACGTGTGTGTAAAGTTGGATCCTCATGTGTTTAGGTGGACCTCATGTGTAGAGGTGATGCTTTGAATGTCAAGGAATTAATATTGTTCAAATGATGTATTTCTAACCATAGTCACTCAAGATGAATGATCTATTAAGTCTCCTGTAGATACTGACCACCTCTAAAGTGAATTACTAAATAGTATATAAGCACTTGGAATGATAGTAATAAAGTATGATCATAAAATTGAAGAAATATCCTTATTATAATTTGATATGATAGATAAATTAAAGTTAGCACATATGGACCATGCTGATACGATTGAAGGATAAAAATAATTTTCGTAGATAACAAAGGGAATTCGAATTGCTCAAGAGAATGACTTCAGGTGATTAAGGAGAACTCAATTAGTTAAACTCAAGTTACATTAAAAATGATTAATTAAGCTATTTATGCAGAAATCGAATTGATCACTTCAGTGAATTGATCAAGCATGATTTTAGTTAAGAGAATTAATTGAAGTGTTAATAATGAAGGTTAATCTAACTAAACTTATTTTTCATGGTGACACTTTAGTTAAATAAAAGACGACACTTGATTTACAACAATTGCATGGCAAAACTTGAGTTATCATCCTAACTAAGTGATCTAACTCCTAGTTGTATAGTGAGTTCATCTTGAAGTTAGTAGAGAATGGATTTAATGTCAAAGATGAAAGGAATTGCATATTTCTATTGTGCAGGATTCATGACTTCAAGGTGCAGAATAATTTCCATATGAATGAATATGCTATTTTCTATATGATACTTCTTTCACCCATACAGTGATTCACTACCTCTTCCATGGGACCATATTTGCAAGTTAAATTGTGTGCAGGGCATACAGTTGAATCATCCAATCCTTGTGTCTACTCTATTGTTCAGTGTTTACATGTGGGGTGTTTGAATTCTCTCTTATCTTGCAGTTGGGGTACCAAAAGAAATATGAAATTGTAAAAGACATTCTCCTCTATCTATCATTATTATACTGATTATTTTTTATGGTGTTTTTTATTCTTGTTGTTTTGATGGTTTTCCCCATGGTATATATTGTGTTATGTGTAAATGATTATGTGTATGAATTTTTCATTGATTTCAAGTACTCGATAATTCCCCACTTAAATATTAAAAGATCAAACCTCAACCAAATTTAACACCTGCCAATTCCTAGAATGGATCATTATGCACATTCAAACTTGGTAACTATGGTACAAATTGAAGATTTATAAAAGAAACTGTTTTATAACTAGCTTTACAAGAAGTACATTATATTGTTATGCAATATTTAGTAATTTGCTCAACCAAAAAGGCATCAACTACATTATCTCATCATTCTAACCAAAGCTTTTCTATCCTAAGAAACACCACTTATAATGAAAATTGCACCTGCATCACCTTATTCACTCCTTACAATATTGAGTTAGTATGGAGGGATTGTTTGGATTTTCATATATGTTGGCATGACCCCAATAACTTAATTGAGCCATTAGAGCTATGAAACACCCAAATTTACCATCACATTTTACTTCATGTATTTTGTTTTGTTTTTTCTCATTGTTTAAATTTATTATTTACAATGAAATGTAAATGGATGCAGTTATTACTTGTAATTAAAATACATATATTTGAAATTATCATAAAAAATATAAATGAATGAAACCACATATTTTCAATTATTTCAAGCAAAAAATTCAACACATGACTGCAATTCTTAATAAACAAATATCAAATATGAATATAACACATTAATACAAAGAATGATTACTTATTTGAAAATGTAACTGACTTCTTGAATACCAACAATGTTCCACCCCACCATAGATTCAATCAAGACATATATTTCTTTGGGATATTCATCACCGAGTTGACGCTATTCATCCACAAGAAGGTACTGGTTCATTCTCTACATCTATCTCAATCCTCTAGCACCTTTTTTCCCTTCATCCTTCTAACCCAAGGAATGAGGCTCCCTTCTCTGAGATAACAGTCCCTTGGGATCCGTTCTCTGAGTTAACAGTATCTCAAATTTGTTAACCCAATTCCCTTTATATGTCTAATGCAGGAGGTGCATGAAATGTTTGTTCCAAGTCCTTAAGAGATTGCGTTGTTCATGGTATACCTTAGACATATCGTAAGGGTCACTAACTGTGATATCGATTATATCATATTCATGGGGTTCAATTCCACGTATAGGGTAGGTGCAAATATGATAGGAGGTGTTGTCTTTGATATGACACAAAAGGATACTCCTTCATAAGGGAATGAATCCCCAAATGATCTTATATCTCACTATTTATAGGTAAATTCAGGAACTAGCCAAGAGGAACAAGGAGGGATGAGAGTTAGGCACATGAAAACCATGCAGTAGAACTAAATGACACTAAAGCTAATGTTGGATATCCACATGGAATTAATTCAATGTATTACCTTTATCTACCCCTTTTGGCATCATAGGCCCACATCTCTTCTTCATCCTCTGGTCTACAACAATCGTGGTTTTTTTATATTAAAATTGAAAAATATATACAAATTTACATAACTTGTTCAACTTTGGACCATTCATGTTTGGCTTATATCCCTTTTCATCATATTTACATAACTACATTATGGGGTCAAAAATGTGGTGTTCCATTCCCCTCCCACTTAATTTATGCACTGACCTTAGTGAAAATTATCATTATTTACATAAAAAAAATCAAAGCAGTTGTGGGTATGCTTCCTGCATAATATCCTCCATCTTCTACATTGCTTGTTAAGGGTTGTAATGTGTCAACTGGACCTTTACCTATCCAATAGACCTGTTTTGTAGCAATACAAATTTATTTTCCAGGATACACAGTGGTAGCATGAATATATCCTCTCTAGTTCCACCTTAATCAAGGTCCATTCAACAATATGATTAGGATTAGGAACATACTTTTTCAAGAAAGTTGCATGAAAAAAATTATGCACTTTTATGGATGCAAGAATTGCAAGCTCATATGAAACATGTCCTATCCTTGTTAGTATTTCAAATGGCTCACAATATCTAGGCTCTAAGTTAGCACATGTCTCAACATTCAAGGAGCTCTTCTTTGGCTTGCCTTTTAGATAAACATAATCAATGACTTTGAATTCTCTTGTTGTTATTCCTTTGTCTCCAAATCTCTTACTCATGTCTTTTGTTGTTTTCAAATTATTTTTTATCTTAACCATATGTTATTCCATCTCTTTATAATATTTTTGAAGTAACCTTTTTTTAATTTTTCTGTTGATGTGGCATGTTGTTGTTGTTGTAGGTGCTGACATGTTACGAGACTTGTTTGCTAACATTTTATAATAAGATTGACCTATTTGCCCAACCATTTGCACCGATTGAACGGCCGGCAACGTCGGATGTGATCGCTCACGCGAGCCAGGTCGTCCAATCGGTGCAAATGATCGGTTAAGTAGTTTACTCCTTTTAGAATATCCCTCATGCCATATTATGATGTGAGAAATTTATTCTACTTTTTGTAAATGGTTTTAGGATCGGAGGAAAAATGGTTTAGGAAACGAAATATTATAAGTCTCAACTCCTCCAATGATGCGACATGTCCGTAGTGGTTTTCTTTTAGGATCATTCTCATTAAATCAAAGATCGAGCACCTTCATGACCATGAATGCTTAAGAACTGTAGATATTCAATACCAAGATCCACTCCCCTACTAAATGTCATGCAAATCTAACACGAACATGTCACCTATTTCCATCCCATTACATCACATCTACCCATGTCTTGTCATTGTAGGGTGGGCTAAAAGTTATTTCAGGATCCTTGGGAGACTGATTTTGTGTAATGCCCCGGTTTTGACCCCGTTACATTAGATGTATATGATGTATATATTGTAATGATCATGGTGTGGAGCTAAAGGCCAAGGCCCCACCATTGATCGGTAATGCTATGTTTTGGATTTAATTGTCACTGAAGATCTATCGCGGCATGCGGCATATAATATGTTGGCCGTCATGTAAATATGCATCATAATTAATTAATGGACACAACCAGCTACGATCGCGGCAACTAAATAAAATGGGGCATGATTTTCTAAGGATAAGGGGGGTGAAATATTTAGCCTATGGACCAATGGGGAAAATCCAAATGTCTATGAGAAAACCCATCAAGCTGTCAACTGCCTTTCTTGTCTTTTTCCCCAATCATTTATTTCTGCCAGAATGTGGTTGAGTTAGTTATTGCATGGAAGGGGAAGAGTATGGGCAACCAAAATTCGAATTGGGCAGAGACCCATTTTTGAAAAACGTGTTCTGACTTCCTTGGCAAGAAAAATGCCCAAAAGCGTATGCCATTCTGCTATGCATTCACGTTTTTCAGTTTTCTCACATTTTGGGAGCAGCTGGATTTTTTCCTGTGTGTTTGGATCCCACGTTTTGGCTGTTGGCTTCATTTTTCCCATGGATTGGAGGTCGTTTTTGTAATGCCAGGCCCGGGTTGTCTTCCTCACGTTTTTGGAGCTGCTAGTGCATTTTCCATTCACGTTTTTGTGATTTCATGTGTTTTTTTTTACCATGGCTGTGAAGAGCCATTCACGTTTTGGCTATCTCACTGACTTTTGGGTCTCACGCACTGGCCATTTGGGACGTTTTTCCCTGCTGTGAGTTGGTTTCCCTGATAAGCTTCAGGACTGTGTGTTTTCCCCCATGTTGTGAGCCATTTTTGCTGTTACGTATGGGGCTGTGTAATTCGTTTTTACTGTTCAAGCTGTGTTAGCTAAATTGGTTGCCTGAGTGCAATAGTTGGTCTTTGGACTGTGTGAGGAGTGAGGATTTTGGCTTGGTTGCTTGATAAACCTAGTGTTAGAAACCACACAGACAGAACTAGAGGGCTGGCCTTCTTCTCCATCACCCCTGAATAGCACTGGAAGGGAATGCAGGGCCTGAGGGACTGTGTAGCAGAGAAGGGACTGATTCCTTGTGTTGGGTGGGGATGGGTGTCTTAGAGGTCAGGCTAGTTTTGATGTGGGTGTTCTTGGCTCTGTAAGGAGCTCACCAGCTTAGCAATTTCCTTCTTTAGCTCCTTAATGGCCTGATAAACCCAACTTGGTTGGCTTGGCTATGTGTTTTGTGCATCCTGGCTATGTGTAAGCCTGCTAGTTACCTTATTCCTTGGAGAATCATGCCCAGCTCAGGGGTGGCAGCGCTGCTGAGAGATTAAGGAGCACGCTGGCCTATGGTTGGGAGGAACGTTGCAGCGATGTAGCTGGTCATGGAGCAAAGCTTTCATAAGATAAGTGATCTTGTGTATTTTACCTCTGCAATTCCATAATTACTGTTAATTAAAATGAAATGAACATGTTGAATGAATGCTTGCTCAAATGCATGATGTTTCCGCTGTGTATGTTAACTGAATGCTTGTAGGGATGCAATTGTTTCCATTGTATATGATGATTAAAACGCACTGTGCATGACAAATATTCCTGTGTGCACATTTTAGATAAGTGTTCAATTTGTATGGTTAAGCATTCTGTTTTAGGAAATTTTTAAGCCTGTACATGTTCATGGGCGGTTAACCCGGTCGATATTAAGCTCTTAGTCGTGTCCTCTTTGCCGGTCGGAGGCATGGGGACGTGACATTTTGAGAAACCACTTTTGAGATATTGAGTGAATTTGGTGGTGCCATGTATCCTAAAAGAATTTCTTTTAGGATCATGCTTATGAAAAGAAATATTGAGCACTTTTGTGGGCATGAAAGGATATCAACCATTGATCTCCACCACTATACGACGATCATATTTCCTCTATGGTTGGACACTATTTCCCGTAAAAGATTATCTATGGAGATCTGATTTGGTTGGTCTGCATCCCACCTTATTATCATGTGGCTTCTACATGTCATACCTCCTACTCCTACCCATGTGACACTTCCATGTCACTCGTCCATATGGCATGGGTGGCCCACATAGCAATTTCCAGAAATTTCAAAATTTTGAATTCTTGACAAGTGGCTCTATGGCTTACACTTTACAATTCTTCCTATAGACAAATGGTCAAATAGGAATTACACTTGGACATCCCAAATACTTAAAAAAATTTATAAATAGACATATTGTATTCATACTTTTCATTGTATTCACAAATCTCTATGCAATGGAATAAAAGTTCACCTTTCATCCCTAATTTTATTTATCATCAGCTCCCATGAATTTTATGAAAATAAAATTGAGCTCCTCAATTCCTGATTTTTTCTCCATTTTTTTGTAACATGTAACTTCAACCATATTTTTCTAAAAATCACAAGTTCTTTCCCACCACTCTTTGAATTTAACCTAGTCATTCAAACATTCATTATTGTTCTAAGTTCAATGATGGAGGGATTATACATTGTTTTAGACTATTATGCCCATATAATTCTTGTCATATCCTTTCAGTGCAACCCGTAATTATGTTTGTAAAATTCAAATTGGACCCATATAGTCCCAGTGTTGTAGCCTCTACTATTATACAAATTTGTCACGAACCCAATACCTTATTGAGCCATTATAGATATGAAATAGTCAAATTTCGCATCACATTTTACTTCATGTATTTCATTTTTTCCCCATTGTTTAAATTTATTATTTATAGTGAAATCTAAACAAATGAATTTATTATTTGTAATTAAAATACATATATATGAAATTATCACATACAAATCTAATCGAATGCAACCACATAGTTTCAATTAATTGAAGCACAACGTTGAAAACATGACCATAAATCTTAATAAATGCATATGAGATATGGATATCACACATTTATACACAAAAGAAGTAGTTATCTAAAAATGTAATCGACTTCTTTTATACGATCAATGTTCTACCAAACCATAGATTCTATCAAGCCATATCTTTCTTTCGCAGAGTCACCTCCAAGTTGGGGCTATTCATCCACAAGAAGATACTGGTTCCTTCTCTACAACTATATTAGTCCTCTTGCACTCCTTTTTCCCTTCATCCTTATAACCGAAGGAATGAGGCTCGCTTCTTTGAGATAACAGTCCCTCGGGCTCTCTTTTTTGAGTTAATCATCGCTCATCTTTGTTACAAAAATTCCTTTTAGATCTCTAATGTAGGAGGGTAAGCAACTCTTTGTGCCAAGACCTTAAGAGATTTTATTGTTCATGGTATAGCTCAGGCGTATTGTAAGGGTAACTGTGATATGGATTATATGGTATTCATGGGGTTCGATCCTGACATATAATGTAGGTAAAAATATGATATGGGATGTTGGATTTTCTATGACATAAAAGGCTGCTCCTTCATATAGGAATGAATCCCCTAAATGAGCTTGTCTCTCACTATTTATAGGTAAATTCAAGAACTAGCCAAGTGGCACAAGGAGGGATGATAGTTAGCCACATATTACCCATGCAATGGAACTAAGTGACACTAAAGCTGATGTCGTCTAGCCACATGGAATTAAGGCAACGTATAATATTTATCTACCCACATCTCTTTTTTGTCCTCTGGTATGTATTAGTCCTTGTTTTTTTATTATTATTAAAAGTGAAAAATATGTACAAATTTACATAACTTTTTCAAGTTTGGACCATTCATGTGTAGCTTATAGCCATTTTCATGATATTTATATAAATACATTACGGGTTAAAAATCAGGGTTTTACATTCTCGCCCCCCCGCCTTAATTTATGCATGGACCTCAGTGCACATCACCATTATTTACATAAATTTTTTTTTAAAAGAGTTGCAGGTATGCTTCTCGCATAGCTTCCATGTTTCTTGTTCAGGGATGTAATGTGTCCTCTAGAAGTTGAACTATCCGATGGCCTTGTTTTGGAGCAATATGACTTTATTGTCTAGGATACACACTAGTAGCATCAGTATATCCCCTTATGGTTCCACCTGATTCAAGGTCCATTCAACAATGTGATTAGGATTAAGCACATACTTTTTTAATAAAGATACACGAAACACATTATGCACTTTTATGCATGCAAGAAATGCAAGATCATATGCAACATGTCATATCTTAGTTAGTATTTCAAATGTCCCACAATATCTAGGCACTAACTTAGCACATATACAAAGATTCAAGGAGCTCTTATTTTCCCTAACTTTTAGGTAAACATGATAAACATGATTTTTTCTCCATTTTTTCTATAACCGGTAAGTTCACCCATATTTTTCCAAAAATCATGAGTTCTTTCCAACTGCTCTTTGATTTTAACCTAGTCATTCGAACACTCATTCAATAAGTTAATTATTTTTCTAAGTTCAACAATGGAGGAATTATACATTGTTTTCCACTATTATACCCATATAATTCCCATCATAACCTTTCAATGCAACCTATAATTATGTATGTAAAATTCAAATTCAACCTGTAATTATGTCTGTAAAATTCAAATTCAACCCATACAATACCAGTGTTGTAGCCTCTAGTCTAATACCAATTTGGCATGACCCCAATACTTTAATTGAGTCATTGGAGATGTGAAATACTCAAGTTTCCCATCACATTTTACTTCATGTATTTCATTTTGTTTTTCCCATTATTTAAATTTATTATTTACATTGAAGTCTAAACAAATGCATTTACTATTTATAATTAAAATACATATATATGAAATTGCTAGAGACAAATATAAGTGAATGCAACCACATAGTGTCGATTATTTCAAGAAAATAATTCAACGCATGACCGTAACTCTTAATAAACACATATCAAATATGAATATAAATAATTTATACACAAAAAGAGTAGTTACCTAAAAATGTAATCGACTTCTTGCATACCAACAATGTTACACCCAACCATAGATTATGTCAAGCCATATCTTTCTTTGGCAGATTCAACCCCTAGTTGGTGCTATTCATCCACAAGAAGGTATTGGTTCCTTCTCTACAACTATCTCATTCCTCTAGCACTCCTTTTTCCCTTCATCCTTCTAACCCAAAGCATGAGGCTACCTTCTTTGAGATAACAGTCCCTTGGGATCGCTTCTCCGAGTTAAGAGTTTCTCAGGATCTTTACCCCAAGTACATTTAGAATTATAATGTAGGAGGGCCAGGAACTCTATGTTCGAAGACCTTAAGAGATTTCATGGTATACCTTAGGCGTATCATAAGGGTGACTATGTTATGGATTATATGGTATTTATGGGGTTCAATTCTAACATATAGTGTAGGTATAAATATGATAGGATATTTTGTCTTTTCTTTGATAGAAAAGGATTCTCCATCATAAGGGATTGGATCCCCAAATGAGCTCATCTGTCACTATTTATAGCTAAATTCAAGAGCTATCTAAGTCGAACAAGGAGGGATGAGAGTTATCCACATGGAACCCATGCAACAGAACTAAATAACACTAAAGCTGATGTTTGATAGACACATGGAATTAATGCAATGGATTACCTTTCTCTACCCCTTATGGAATCATATCCCCACATTGCTTCTGCAACAACCCTGGATTTTTTTATATTAAAAGTGAATAATATATACAAATTTACATAACTTGTTTAGTTTAGGACCATTCATGTCCTACTTATAGCCATTTTCATGATATTTACATAATTACATTATGGGCTTAAAACTGGGTTGTTGCATTCCCTTGCCTCTTAGTTTATGCACTAACCTTGGTGCACATTATCATTATTTCATAAACAAAATTTCAAAAAAGTTACGAGTATGCTTTCTGCATAGTAGCCTCTAGCTTCCACAATGCTTGTCTAGGGTTATAATGTGTCCACTAGACCTTTACCTATCTGATGGCCCTATTTTTGAGCAATATGAATTTCTTGTCCAGGATACATGCTGGTAGTATCAGTATATCCCATTTTGGTTCCACCTAAACCAATGTCCATTCAACAATATATTTAGGATAAGGAACATAATTTTTCAATAAAGATACATGAAACAAATTATGCACTTTTATGCATGTAAGAAATTCAAGATCACATGCAACATTTCCTATCCTATTTAGTATTTCAAATGGCCCACGATATCTAGGCGCTAACTTAGGACATAGACCAATATTTAAGGATCTCTTCTTTGGACTGAATTTTAGATAAACATTATCAATGACTCTAAATTCTAGTGTTTTTCTTCCTTTGTCTGCATAACACTTATGCATGTATTGTGTTGTTTTAAATAATTCCCGATCTTAACCATATGTTCTTCGATCTCTTTGTAATATTTGTGAAGTAACCTTTTTAAATTTTTCTGTTGACGTAGCATGGTGTTGTCGTGGGTGTGTCGACATGTTATGAAACCTGTTTGCTAACTTTTTTAGACTATCCCATGTGTCATGTTATGATGTGGGAAGGTTACTCTCCTATTGGTAAATGGTTTTAGGATCATAGGAGTAATGGTTTATGGAAACAAATTATGATCATGAACTCCTGCAATGATGCCACATGTCCATAATGGTTTTCTTTCAGGATCATTATCATTAAATAAAAGATCGAGAACCTTCATGACCAAAAATGCTTAAGAACCATCAATCTTCCATCCGAATATCTACTCCTCTACTAAATGTCATGAAACTCTAACATGGAACTATCACCTCTTCCTATCCCATCATGTCACATCTCCCTGTGTCTTGTCATTACATGGTGGACTAAGAGTTGTTTCACAATCATTGGGAAAGTAGCTTTGAGAAATGACTTTTGATATCCTGAAGCGAATTTGGTGGTAACACGTGTCTTGAGTGGTTTTCTTTAAGGATTGCTCTTAGTAAAATAATTTTTGAGCACTTTCATGGGTCTGAAAGGATGTGAGCCATTGATCTCCACCACTATCCGACAATCATATTTCCTCCATCGTTGGACCCTATCTTCTGTGAAAATTTTTCTATGCAGATTCGATGTGGTTGGTCCACATCCCACCTTATTCTCATGTGGCTTCTCCACATCAGACCTCTTACCCACATGGCACTTCCATGTCACTCATCCATGTGGCATGGGTGGGGCCCACATAGCAATTTCCATAAATTTCAAGTTTTAAATTTTTTGACAAGTGGTTCTATGACTTACACTTTTCAATTGTTCCTATATCCAAATGGTCAAAACACAGTTACACACGGCCATCCCAAATGTTTCAAAAACATTATAAATTAATGGATTGTATTCATATTTTTCATCGTATTGACACGTCTATATGAAATGGAATAAACTTTCACCTTTCACCCCTGATTTCAATTATCACCACCTCCCATGCATGTTCTAAAAAAAAAACTGAGCTCCTCAAGGCATGATTTTTTCTCCAATCTTGTTGTAACATGTAACTTCGCCCATATTTTTGCAAAAGTCACGATTTTTTTCCCACCGCTCTTTGAATTTAGCCTAATCATTTAGACATTCATTCAATAAGTTAATTATTGTTCTAAGTTCAACAATGGATGAAATATACATTGTTTTCCACAATTATATCCATATAATTCCTGTCATATCCTTTCAGTGCAACCTGTAATTATGTCTAAGGAATTCAAATTTGACCCATACAATCCCAGTGTTGTAGCTTCTACTCTGATATCAATTTGTCACGACCCCAATACCTAAATTAAGCCACTGGAGATTTGAAATACTCAAATTTCCCATCACATTTTACTTCATGTATTTCGTTTTCTTTTTCCCACTAGTTAAATTTATTATTTACAGTGAATATAAACAAATGTATTTATCATTTGTAATTAAAATACATATACATGAAATTAGCAAAGACAAATATAAATGAATCCAACCACATAGTTTCAATTAATTCAAGCACGCCATTCAACACATGACCATAACTCTTAATAAACACATATTAGATATGAATATAACACATTTATACACATAATGAGCAGTTGACTGAAAATGTAATCAACTTTTTACGCACCAGCAACATTCCACCCAACCATATCTTCTATTAAGACATATATTTCATAGGAAGAGTCACCCCTCATGATTTGGGGCTATTCATGCACAAGAAGGTACAGGTTTCTTCTCTGCAACTATCTTAGTCCTCTAGCAGTCCTTTTTCCCTTCATCCTTCTAACCCAAGCAATGAGGCTCCCTTCTATGAGATAATAGTCCCTTGGGATCCCGTCTTTGAGTCAACAGTCGCTCAGGTTTATTACCCCAATTTCCTCTGGATCTCTAATGCAGGAGGGTCATGAACTCTAGTACAATGACCTTAAGTGATTTTATTGTTCATGCTATACATCATGCGTATCGTGAGTGTGACAATGATATGGATTATATGGTATTCATGCGGTTCAATTATGACATATAGTGTAGGTACAAACATGATAGGGGATGTTGGATTTTATCTGACCCAAAAGGATTCTCCATCATAAGGGAATGAATCCCCCAAAATATCTTATCTCTCACTATTTATAGGTAAGTTCCAAAACTAGCCAAGTGGCACAAGGAGGGATGAGAATTAGCCACATGGAACCCATGCAATGGAACTAAATGACACTAAAGATGATGTTAGCTGGCCACATGGAAATAAGGCAATGGATTACCTTTCTCTACCCCTTGTGGAATCATAAACCCACATTCGTTCTTCATCCTTTGATTTGCAGTAGTCTTGGTTTTTATATATATTAAAAGTGAAAAATATAAACAAATTTACATAAATTGTTTAGGTTTGGAACATTCAAGTCTGACTTATAGCCATTTTCACAATATTTACATAATTACATTCTAGGATATAAAAAAGGGTGTTACATATGAAGCGCCACCTACTCCATGTATTCCTGATTTAATTTAGTTTGTTCTCCATGAATTGATTAATATCTACCTATCATAATTTATAGTCATTAAGTTTAATTTCAAATTTTAATTTTGTAAGATTGAATAATTTAATTATTTCAAAAATATTCTTCAAATATTTTGTATTTAAAGTAGAAAAAAATGTCATATTTGTAATTCTAACATAATATATATTAATTCAGGTGCGGCAGGGGGGGGCAGGGTTTTCTTCACCCCGGATGACATTCTGAAAACTACCTTCTCTTGGGCTCTTGGTTCTGGGACAAACAACATTGTTGAAGCCTTAGCCTTTTGGAAAGAACTGATGATAGCCAAGAACAAGGGAATTACAAGGCTTACTATGCTAGGATATTCGAGGATTGTGATCCAAGCAATGGTAGAAGGAAATCTCCCCAGAAAATTTACATCTTACGCATCTTTTATCTAATATTTGTTGCTTAACTCATTCTTTCCATAAAATCAATTTTTATCATGTGCTAAGAGTGCCAAATAAGGAGATGGACCTAGCAAAAAATCTTGGTTCCATGCTAAGCCCTGGCTCCCTCCAAATTAACAAGAACCTCGACTTCTGCCCTCTTCCATAGGACCACAACTTGTTCATGGTGACATGGGAAAGATTGATGCATGGGGGATCGTCATGAGAAGGATAGACATCAACATATCAACATCATGGGATGAATAAGATGCGTGGGGTTCATGTGCCATTGCATGGGATCCCTGGGTGATGCAAAGGAGCATTAAAAGCTGGTATGAAGGGGAAATCTGTGCAGGCGCACTAGAGGTAAGAGGTCTCATTGATCTCCCATGAGATTGGGAAGGTTATGTGAGAATTAATGAAGTCTATGATTATTCCTGGTGCTATGGCTCTTTCAAGTGTGAGAAGCAGGGTTATAATCATTGAGAAAATGAAAGGGAGAGGCATCATTATCTGGTTGGTCTGCATGCAATTTGAGTATGTGTTTCGCATCCGTCCCGGAATGAAGCTATGAGTGGTTATTGTTATGGATAATTTTGAGTTGATGGTTTCTTCCTTGCCATCTCTTGGTGAATTCGATGTCCGGGAGGAGGTGGAGAAGCTCAAAGAAACATTGGATGTCATTGACTCTGAAGGAGGCAGAAGATTGGATAATTTGGAAGGAAATTTGGCTTTCATGAGAAAGGAATTTGAGTGCACAATCAGAAAGTCTGAAACAACAATTCTCAAGATTTTAGCAAACTTGGAGGTGAAAGTTGACAAAATCGAGCTCAAGGTAGTCAAACTGGAAAATCCAAGCAATCAAGTACTTCTTCCTGCTCCTTTGGGAATTCCACATAGCTTGTGGATTTCACTATGTTTTGTCTCCTGTAGGCATCTGAATCTTTCCGTTCTGGCCTCATTTGAAGCTTATATGTTGTCTCTGTTGATGTAATTGTAACTTCAGAATGTATTCATCTGTATTTCTTATGTATTGTAACCCGATGTTTATTCTGGGATGTATTTGAGTCATGTCATACCCCGATGTTTATTCCAGGAAGTTTCTATAATGAGAAAGTCGTGTCAAGTCATTGTGGGTAACCCTCCTATTGGTCAAGGGTTAAAGTCCCCACAGTTATGGGGCCCTAGGGTTATTAGACTATCGTAGTAAAGTTGAACCTAGGTGAGTCATTATAAGTCGGGGCAATAGTCCCCAACATTGTCTTAAGGATAAACCTCCTTGTTGGTCAGAGAAGGCAAACTCCCCATAAGTTGTGTGGCACTAGGGTTATTAGACACTCCTAGAGATGTCGGCTCTAGTAAGTAATTGTTAAGTGAGGCCGACATGATGGAGTGGGTTCCAAGTGAGTCTCTCTATTTAGGACACACACACTCACTCATTAGGGCACATGAGTGAGAGAGGAGAAGCTCTCTCAATGTGAGAGAGAAATACTGCTGTTGTCGAGAGATCATCTTACTATTTTCCAGTTTTACCTTTGGTGTTGATTCTAGCTCTAAAGAAGTTGCAGGGTTTTCTCCTTTATGGTTTCCCCGAGTAAAACTCTTTATGTCTCTTGTCTCTTGTGTTGTGCTTGTGTTTTATTAGTGTGCATGTTATTCTCTCAGTTAAAGATCCTAAGATCATAATGCTAGCTTGAATGATAAAAATCTAACATGGTATCAGAGCTAACTGAGAAGAAGAGGTTGTGTAGCTACAGAATCTAGGGCTTATTACTTTTTGGGTCTCTCTCCACAATCCATCAACAAAATTATGCTAGGATGACTCTCCATTGAAGGGCGCATCTTTCTGTCGAAGCAGAATTCGATTTCGAGCATTTTCAATTTTCGATGCGGAAATTAGGGCTTTCTGCAGAAGAGGAATTTTTGAGTGAGACTAGAATAGGATTGTTATCCTCATCAAAATCAAAGTTTAGAGACCTGGATCAAGAAATTTGGTTGGGTGAAATTTCGAGAAAAGTCAAAACCTAGTTTGACCCCGAGATAGAAAAACCCTAAGTACTAAAACTGCTAAGCTTTGGTACATTCTCTATATCCCAATATTGGAAAAGGATCAAGAGCTGAAAATTACAGGGGTCGAAGATAAAATCCTGATGAACACTATGTCCAACATTCAGCCTCATATTCACTATATTCTGGAAGATATGATCCCTCCAAGTTAGGTTCCATCCTCTTCCAGAATTCATCCCTAAACAGGATACCTGGGGAGAACTGCTGTATGTTGGGGTACAGAGGTCCAAATGGAATTCCTGAATATGTTCTAGAAAGGTCATGGACCGTAATTTATAGGGTCTAAGTTTCAGACTCATAAGATGAACTAGTGACACGTGTCAGTCCATACAACTTCATTGTTCTGAACAGTCTTGTAACATGTCACCTTGGGAAAAGGATCATAAATCCCATTTGGTGAAACAAATTCTGATGAAACCTATGGTGTTGGATCAGGGACATGCAAGGTTACCACAATGAGAAATTTTAGACACAGAGGAGCATTAATTCCAGAGATATCACAGAAACAGTGATAGGAATTTATTCGAAAGAAATTGGAAAACTAGGGCTTCATGTTCTGGGAGCTTCCCTCCACTATTTTCAGAAAAGGAGTACATTGGACAGCTCCATTTGAAGAAGATATATTTTTCTATACAATCAGATCTAAAATATTCCAAGTTTTGAAAATTAGGGTTTCTTTGATAAACCCTAGATCAGCCAACTCTGGAATAAGGACGAACACCTCAAATCAGTAAGATCTAATATTTTGCTATTTCCATTTGAAATTATCATTTCAAAGTGATCTATCACATCAGCTTGATGATAAGCTTGGTGAACTTGACAAATTCCAAGCATGGAAGTATATGATCTATCTGAAGAAAATTAATTGGACACCTAGATGAGTAGAAAGGTTCTAGTTCCACTGGGAGATGAGGCTAGAAGCCTTACACAAGAAGAACTTGGTCAAGGCTAAGAAGATCATTATTGATTCAATCACGGATCAACTTGTACCACAAGTGTCTTCCCTAAAGCACTGAAGATGTTTGATTCCTTGACCAAGCTATTTGAAAGAAAGAACATACATCAGAAGATTACCTTAAGAAACTAGTTGAAGAATGTGAAGATCGAGAATGCAGAGACCATGTAGTCATAAGGGTCTCTCAAATGAAAGAACAACTTGAAGTGGTAAAAGAAGAAGTGAAGAATGTAGAAGTGGTGATGGCCACATTGAATGACCTCCCAGTATCATGGGATTCATTCATTCGAGGAATGTGTGCCAAAAGGAAGTGATTACTTTCAATGGACTCTGGAAAGAAGAGGAAGCTCGACTCATAAGAAGAGAAGAGAAGATGGAAGCAACTGAACATCAAGCTCTCACCTTCCAAAGAAGATACCTCAAGCGATGAGGAATATGAAGAACTCAACTCTTGAAGAACCTCTTATCCACCTTAGCATTTGGATAAGAAATGGTGCTATTGTGAATGAAGAAGATGATGAAGCTGAAGGCTCAAGAAGGAGTCTACCCACGAAACAAATAAACATAAGTATTCAATTGTCATTTCATTGTTTTGTTATGCATTTGTTTATATTCAGTTAATGTATTATGCATGATAGAATGTTTGCATTAATGACAGTATACTACTAATATGCATGTGATGGGTAAGTAGGTCATGGTGCTATACAACTCTATATTGCTACTTATCTAGAATGAAACCTCTTTGCTGACATATTGGATTAGTGCATAATCTCAATGTTGTCCTGGTAGAGATGGAAGGCATCTAGAAAAGTTTCCATGATATATGGATGAATGTTGTATTAGCTAAAGTAGTTGCATGATCATATATTTATGCATAAGAATTTGCGAGTATGAATATTCCTTATGAAATGTTTCTAACCATACAAATGCATTTGAGTTGTAGGAAAGATTGCATACATAATTACCTACAAGCAAAGAAGAATGAAGACTTGTTCTGAAGAACAAGTGACGACAGTTCAAAGACAAAGAATAATATGACAAGTGTAGTGACATCATTGATGCAGAACCTTCCAGCCACATAGAAGAAAGGGAAGACCAGTTCAAGAAGAATGATGTCTAGGATGCAGTATCGAGACATGAAGAGAAGTTCATACTTCCATCATGCAGTATATGGAAACATCGTGAGATACAAAGCAAGATTCGTAGCACGAGACTTCTCACGAAAAGAAGGCCTAGACTATGAAGAGACATTTGCAGCCAGTAAGAGTTTAAACACATATATGATGAGCTTGATGAAGATATTAACCTTTTCTACAAGGTTGAAGATGCAAGTATATACACTAGATGGTCACATAGAATATTAGTAGCATAAGAATCTACTTGTCACTCCGATACAGAATGTTTCAGTTCATAGAGTACGGAAGACAGAGGGAGTATGATGCTCCACTTCAGAGGAAATGACTGCAAAAGATCTAAGGTTCGACATGGTACAACAGGATGGATAGATTACTGTTGACTCTAGGCTTTACTAAGAGTAAAGTAGATTCCAACATTTGCTTCAAGGTTGAATGCAGAATACCAGTTATGCTCCTGTTATGTGTCGATGCACTACTTTCTAGGTATGGAGGTGTGGCAGAGTACAGATGGAATCTTCCTTGGACAAGGGAAGTATGCAGTAGAGATCGTGAAGAGGTTTGGGATGATGGAATGCAAGGCTATGGCCACACCTATGGCATCAAACCTGAAGCTCTTGAACGATGCTTCATTAGAGTCGGTTGATACTACGATGTATCGTCAGATGATTGGGTCATTGATGTACCTGACGAACATGAGACTAGCCATTTGCTTTGCTGCGAACACCTTGAGCCAATTCTTGACATATCCGAGAAATGTTCACTTGATTGTTGCAAAGCATATTCTGAAATACTTGAGGGGTATAGTTGATTATGGGCTCAAGTATGATATGAATCAGAAGATTAGCCAGGAAGGTTATGTTGATTCAGATTAGGGAGGCAGTGCCATAGATAGGAAGAACACCTTAGGGTGTTGCTTCAGTATGGGATCAGGTGTGATCTCTTGGTTTAATAGGAAGCAATCTTGTGTGGCACTGAGTACAGCTGAAGCAGAGTATGTTGCAGCTTGTTCAACTAGTTGTGAGGCAGTATGGCTATATAAGCTACTGTCTGATTTACTTGATCTCCAGTTGGATGCTACCTATATACATTGTGACAACAAGAGTTGCATAAAGTTGTCAGAGAATCAAGTGTTCCATGAAAATTCGAAGCATATTGAGATCAAGTACCACTATATCATGGATATGATGCAGAGGGGAGTAGTGAAGCTCCAGTATGTTGCGACAAAGGAACATATAACTGATGTCTCGACAAAGCGATTCGCTAGGGTGAAGTTTGAGTACTTCAGGGAGAAGCTTGGTGTTCTCCAGATTGAGATTTCCTACAAGGGAAAGTGATGAGTCCCATAGGATTTCTGTCATGGTGAGAGGAATGGTTCCTTCCATGGTCAGATGTAAGGGCTCAGTCATTCTATCATGGTGAGAGGATTGGTTCCTTCCATGTCAAATATGAGTGCTGAGATCCATAGCCATTCTGACGAGTAGGTCAGATATAAGGGCTAAGCCATTCTGTCATGGTGAGAGGATTGCTTCCTTCGACGTCAGATATGAGTGCTATCCATTTTGTCGAGTAGGACAGATGTAAGGGCAACTGCCATTCTTTGAATGGAGCTACCTAGTGAGGTACTATGAAAACTCAGACTAGGACTAAGAATCCATTCTAATGTGATAGAGAGATGTGTTCCCACTTGATCAGATGTAAGGGCTGAACCATTCTGTCATGGCTAAATGATTAATTTCCTTCCATGTTAGATGTAAGTGTTGGCCATTCTGATGAGCAGGTCAGATGTGAGGAAAACTTCCATTCTCTAGGAGAATGGAGGCACCTGGTCAGTTACCAGGTAGCTCAGTTGAGGAGGACTGGGGGCCATTCCGATATGAATGTAGGATTGGTTCCTACAATATCAGATGTGAGTGCAGAGCCCTTCCATCATTGTGAGCAGGATGTGTTCCCGCCTGGATGGATGTAAGTGCAGAGCCCTTCCATAATTGTGAGCAGGATGTGTTCCTGCTTAGATGGATGTAAGTGCAGAGCCTTTTCATCATTGTGAGCAAGATGTGTTCCCGCCTAGATGAATGTAAGTGCAGAAATATTTCATCATTGTGAGTAGGATGTGTTCCAGCCTGGATGAGAGTCTTTCATCATTATGAGCAAGATGTGGTTTCGGCCTGGGTGGAAGAACAGAGTTCTTCCATCATTCTGAGCAGGATGTGGTTCCAGCCTGGATGAAAGTGAGAAAATATTCCATCATTGTGAGAAACATGTATTCCAGCCTGGATGGAAGTGTAGAACTCTTCCATCATTGTGAGCAGGATGTGTTCTAGCCTGGATGGATGTGAGTACTATGCCTTTCTGACGAGTAGGTCAGATGTAAGTGCTGAAGCCTTTTCACAGATGATAGTGATGTCCTATCATGCTGGTGAATGTGAGTGCTAGGCCTTTCTGATGTGATTATAGGATTGGTTTCTATATGATCAGATTTGAGTGCTGGGCATGCCTTTCTGACGAGTAGGTCAGATGTAAGTGTTGGATGGGCCATTCTGATGAGTAGATCAGATATAAGCGCTAAAGAAGACCTACATGGAGGCTAGGCCTACAACCAACATGAAAGAAGGATGGCTCTATACAACTTCCTGTGACGAGAAGAATCATGAGATAGCACATATGATGATGACTAGAGGAGATCCAGATCGAGCTATGATCCAGATCCAGTTATGATGACAGTTTCGAGAGATTTAGATAGAGTGATGATCCTGATCCAGTAGTGATGATCCAGATCGAGTGATGATACAGATCCAGTGATGATCCATATCCAGTGATGATCCACATCCAGTGATGATCCAGATCAAGTGATGATCTAGATCCAGTGATGATGATCTAGATCTAGTCATGATCTAGATCCAGTGATGATGATCCATATCTAGTGATGATCCGGATCCAGTGATGATGATCCAGATCCAGTGATGATCTAGATCCAGTGATGATGATCCAAATCGAGTGATGATCCAGATCCAGATGAAGATGAATTGAAGATGACAAGGACTTGATGATGACCCAGATGATACAGAGAAGAAGACTTGTGCTGATAAATTGCGTCGAGAGAATACCTTCCTAGTTAACAGGGAGTGTTGATGTAATTGCAACTTCAGAATGTATTCATCTGTATTTCTTATGTGTTGTAACTCGATGTTTATTCCGGGAAGTTTCTATAATGAGAAATTCATGTCAAGTCATTGTGGGGAACCCTCCTATTGGTCAAGCGTTAAAGTCCCCATAGTTATGGGGCCCTAGGGTTATTAGACTATCCTAGTGAAGTCGACCCTAAGTGAGACATTATAAGTCGGGGCAATAGTCCCCACCATTGTGTTAAGGATAAACCTCCTTGTTGGTCAGAGGAGGCAAAGTCCCCACAAGTTGTGGGGCACTAGGGTTATTAGACACTCCTAGAGATGTCGGCTCTAGTAAGTAATTGTTAAGTGAGGCCGACATGATGGAGTGGGTTCCAAGTGAATGGAAGAATATAAATAGAGAGTGAGTCTCTCTATTTAGGACACACACACTCACTCATTAGGGCACATGACTGAGAGAGGAGAATCTCTCTCAGTGTGAGACAGAGAAACTGCTGCTGTCGGGACATCATCTTACTATTTTCCGGTTTTACCTTTGGTGCTGGTTCTATCTCTGAGGAAGTTGCAGGGTTTTCTCCTTTATGGTTTCCCCAAGGAAAATTCTTTGTGTCTCTTGTCTCTTGTGTTGTGCTTGTGTTTTATTGTTGTGCATGTTATTCTCTTAGTTAAAGATCCTAAGATCATAATGCTAGCTTGAATGATAAAAATCTAACAGTCTCTTGTTCATTTTTTGTTAGTATGTTAAAAGTTGTGCGAACTCTGTTTGCATATTTGTAGGTTTAAATTTTTGTTATACTATGTTTCTAGCTGTGTTTCTGTGACCCTCTAATGGCTGTTTTGGACTTGCTTTGCCACTTTCATAAGGGCGTTGTTAAAGACGACTTGGGTTGATGACTTTCTTTGTCGCTTTCATAAGGACACTATTAAAGACGACTTGGGTTGATGACTTGCTTTGCCGCTTCCACAAGGGCATTTTTGTAATTTGATACCGTTTCTATGGTTATACCACCTTAATATATTATAAACGTTTGTGTCTTAAAAAACATAACATATATTAATTAAAAACAGATATACAACCAAAAAATCCTATATAACAACACTCAAGTTATGCACAAATTATCAATTTCATCTTAGATCATTTTCCTTTCCACTCAATTAAATAAAGCCATTTCAAAATACAATACAACATTAAAAAAAATCCCCAAGCTCTTGATTATCGAAACTACGATAAACTATTTGTTGTGTTCTCGATCCATATCATGTCCACCTTCCATCATTCATAACAAACAAAGTTTGGTAGCATTAACAATAAAGTTTTCCTAACATCTACTTAATTGTTCAATACCATGTGTTATGTTTTTCTAAATTAAGTGAAGTAACTATTATCTATATTTTTTATGATATAAATGTAATGTGATTGAATGAAAGAAAGTGAAATAAAAATGAATACCTTATTAGATAAATGTAATGTCATTGGATGAAAGAAAGTGAAATAAAAAATGAATACCTTTGCATGTGGGTGGTGATTTCAAATTACAAAGATGTTATATAAATTAAATCAAATTTAGATTTTAGTAATATAACTAAATCATATTAACATTTATATTCATGTTAAATAGAAATTCAATTTTAATTATTAAAATAATTAAATTAACCTTATAAATTACATTATAATATTATATTAAATAATATTTTTATAAAATCATATCTTTGGTATGTTTTTAAATCATTAGAGAGGAAAACTCGTGAAAGTATTTCCTTAATAAGAATTTTGATAAAGGGTAATACTATGGTGTTGTCCTTGAACATACTTATGGACATCATGTTATCTTTTCAAATAGAGAATATTCATCATTGAAAATAATGATAAAGTAAAAGATAATGATAATGGAGATGATGTCCCACTTTTGAAATTGATATGACTATCCTACCATTATAATACTTTATCATTATCAAATGGAAATGATATCGCTTCTCCTACTCTCTATATATTGTGGTGTGATTTGATGCGCCTTAACTTCTTTGGAAAGAAGCATTGAATATGACGTACTATATTGAATCAATAAGTGTTTTCACAAGCTTGAGAGTGACGTTAAGGAAGCATTTACCATCGTGTTTACGGGGATTTACACATGATTACATTTTTTTTATATAAGATAACCAACCTTGAAAAAAATAGTACGTGAGATTTGCACGATATTATGTGCAGGGATGTTATTTTCTATGAGTATATTTTTAATATGATGATTGTTAAAGATCAATATAGCTCACGGCGGAACTAATTGAAGGTACAGAGTTGAATATAGAGGAAAACATAATAAATTTAATTATTCTCAATTTGTTTACTTAGTTTATGGTTTCAAATAGATTTGATTTTGTTTTATAGAATATTTTTATTGAAGATAGTGTCCTCCTCCATTTGGCTGGCCTATTTGAGTTTAGGTTTAGAAACTACTATGGTTAGCATCCTCCTTTCACCCAAAAAGAAACACTCGTTACATTATTCCAGCTGTAGAGACCAAATCCCATGCACCACATGTTTCTATAGTAACATCCAGCCCAATTTTATTGTTAAATCTTTAAGGAAAATGACGGGCATAGAGCAAGTCCGGGAGGATAATATCACAACATCATGAAGAATAATGTTTGATATTTAATTTATTTTTATTAATAAAGTATGTGATAAATAGTAAAGAAATATTTAACTCAAAATATATTAGGATAGTTTTGTTGAAATGTATAAAGAAATATTTTGCATCAATGTTTCGATAAAAATATGGATATCATGATATTTTAAATTAACAAATATTATATTTTAAATTAGTAAAAATAATACTATAAAATGTTATATGAATATATTTTTTATTTTCCAAATGAAGTCTAAGAGAATAAGTTTACATATGAAAAATATACAACGTTTAAAACAAGATTGTAGGCATGCTCAAGAATATATGGTAAACAAAAATTTATGGTGGTTAAAAAAGACATAAAATGTTATTTTCTTTATTTAATTTAAAATTTCTATGTGATAGATATTCTTGGTTAATAATTGTACACTAGAATTGACAAAAATATCGAACCAAGGTCATTGAACCACAACATATTAATCCATTAAATACATAAAGGTCTCACCTAAAGTGAGTCGCTTATATGTTTGACATATTGTGAACATCCCATAATAAAAGAGAAACCTCATGAATTATAACTATTCTTAAGCATTAATATCAATACTACGATAAGATGTAACATTTATCATTGTTAGAAGAAATCATCACTCCTAAAATGTATCCAAATAACCTTAACATACATGGAATCCATATAAACCAAAAAAATCATTTATATGTTAAACTAGCGGTGTTNATATATTAAATTAGAGGTGTTTAACATCATATTCAATGGAGTAGAAATAAAACATTGTGCTCTTATTTTAGAAAGAAAAACACATGGAAAAGTATCCACACTGTTGTAGACATGTTTAACCATATATTGATAGAAAACAAACCAATATTAACACATATAACATCCAACTGACTGACTATACAACAATTTCTCCATCCCTAGTGTCTCACCATCAAGAAGAAGTCTTGAAGGCTTAAATAAGTCAATGTTTGAGAAAAAATTGAAGATACTTGAACTTTAAAAATTTTGATAAAGAAATCTAGTGCATGTCGATCTCATAAAAAAATTCAAGTGCACAAATCATTCAATCCATAAGACACATGATGCACCCTGGGAAAACCCTCCAAATTAGGAGGATGAAAAACCCAACAATCCTTTGAGTATGATAGATAATTGTAGATAATGATTTTACAACACTTGCATATTGCCTGATAAGAGATATCAAAGAAACACTATAGAATAGAGATCACCCGAAATATCGTCTCATCCTTTCCAAGTGCATAGCACTCTAATAACAAGCTTATTAAGCCATACAATGAGAGGTAGAGAATGGTTGCATGCCTTTTGGGCACTGTGAACACTTTGTGCAATATGTGTGCTACCTATTGTGCCTTCCTTGACTTGGTTCCAAGTTGTCAACTCGAAATTTTCACCCATGCAAAAGATATGTTCCCTCCATTAATTCACTAATGTTAACTTCCTTTAATTGAATGTGAACTGAGTGAACTGAACTATATTGAACTGAACTAAACGTGAATTGATTAACTAACTAGTTGACCATTAGTTGGGAGTTTAAGTGAATTTATTTAGTGCTTCACAATTAGTGCCATCCACAACAACCACTTTGCATAAATGGATGAGTATATTCCTTAATTAATTAAAACTTGTTTTCCACAACTTAGAATTAACTCATGTATTTGAAATTCGAGTTCACTAGAGGCATGACATGGCTAATTCAAAACCTTAATGTATCTTTGTGCTCATCCAATTTATCATTAATTAATTTTACATGGTCCATATGTGTTTAATTAATTAATCATCTTTATAATATCATACTAAGAAGGATTCTTCCAAACCTATGATCATATGTATTACACCAGTTCATATAGTCATATGCTAAATTAAATCACCCTAGGGGTAGTTAATCCCTAAATGAGACTTATAGCACCTAGTGACCATGACTAGCCATACATCACATAGTATATCCTCATGATTTAATACAACAAAATTCATATGGCCTTGATAGAACACAAGACTACTGAACTTAATACAACATAGGTTCCATACTTGATACAACACAAGTCTCCAAACTTGATACAACACAAGGTTTCGACCTTGATACAACATAAGGTCCTGATATTAATACAACACAAGATCATAGTACATGCATCTCTCGTGAATAGGACTTCATACAACAAAATGTCCTAGATTAATACAACACAAGATTCTTGAACTTAATACAACATAGTTTCTTGAAATTAATACAACATAAGATTCAATCTTGATACAACATAAGTATGGTCCAGGTGAGGTTGACCATAGCCAACCTTACCAACACCTCTATGATTTGGTGGCTCTTACAATTAGGAGGACTGCCAAATTCTGTGCTAGATTTGCCTCCCTAATTTGAGAGAAATACATAAATGTTCAGAAAAACAGCTATGCCGAGACACATAGTTCAAATAGTAAATGCATAGAGGCTAATAACACTGTAAACACACAACTACTCTTCCTATTAAGCCAACACACATGCACACCACTCGGCTCGCCTTCTTCTGTCTTCTGAAAATATTTACAAGCGGAACCAGATGCAAGTGTGTCCGTCTCTCTGCAAATGGGTTTCTAAACCAGAAGAAAAAAACTGAAGAATAGAACCCCCTCTACTTGCCTAAACTGTCTATTTAACCTAAAATGTTACTTCCATCCCTAAGTGGTCCTGTAACCTGAAAACGACCCACTACAATGCATGATGAAATGTCCATGTCCAAAACAAACATAATGCAGCTTTATCTCCACACAGGCAGTCATGACCTGCAATTATTCCTATAAATGCTAATAGAGTATGACTCAGCAAAACCAAAAATATGCCAAAGCATGTGACCGACTCGACATTGCTGGCATGCCATAACACTCCTACATCAGAATCCCCATCTTGAAACTTTCCATGGGCTCCTGTCCATGAGTTTATCAGTAAACTCTGTATCAACATCCTCTCTTTTTCCTTTAAGGTAACCATCTTGTTCAAGTTCACACATAAGGCAAACTTCTTCCTCATGCTCAACTTCCTTGATTCTTTCATCGTTCTTCACCCAAACACTAAGTTTGTGCTTGAGGTTCCTGGCACATAACCTCTTTACAGGCCATTGCACCCTCCTCTTCAACTTCCATTCATAATACGGACCTCTTATACATTCCTCATGCAAGAGTTCAACCACTTTACTAAGCCCCTTCCTCAGCTTAGTAACTTCTTTATCAAAGCTGCTTTGACTCATCCTCTTGATACCACTTTCTTTGGTATCTTCCTTTGTTCTACTATGGCTTTCTTTTGAACTCTTTAGATGAATTTTAGTAGCCACCTTCCATACCTCCTCCACGATCTTTTTCCACACTCATGATGAACTGCAAACAAGCGTACCCTCTCAACACCTCATCAAGATTTCTCCTACTTGACCTATTGATATTCTTGGTTCTCACACAAAACCTTTGAGCACTTCCTATGCTCTCTGGAAGATTGAGATTTGCATTCATTTCCTATAATACTCTGCTATGAGGGTTCCCATACCACAGTCTTCTTTTAATTCCTCTATTCAAAAATCAACATTTTTAACCCAAATTACAAATTAATATTGCAAGATTCCTCTCCACAGTGTGCAAATATTTTTGCACCCCACTAATATTGAAAATGGTGCAGGTAGGGTGGTTCAACACAACCAACCTTACTAGCACCTCCAGGATCTAGTGGCTCCTACAATTAGCAGGACTGCCAAATTTATCCCTTGACCAAATTCTACGCTAGATTTACCTCCCCGCAGTTTTCCTTCTGCAACCCTGTCTCCGCAATTGCCTTTCCGTAATAGGCCTTCCTGCAACACTATTTACGAAACCGCCTTCATGAAACACTGTTTCCGCAACTTCCTTTCTGCAACAGGACTTCCCGCAACACTGTTTCCACAACCGCCTTTCTGCAACAGGATTTTTGCAAGCGGGTTACGAGATGTCAGATGTGCGATGCATGATCAACTTTCCAAATTTACTCCCCCACAACTCTTCTCCAACAAATTTTCCTCTGCAACTCTCCCGACCGTCAGATATTTGCAACCTCATCCACAACCGTCGATCTATGCTTTAGCATGGATCTCACAGATATTTGTAGATCCATTATCACCTTCACAACTTCCATTGTGGATCTCTCGTGGACCATCAGGTCTCCATCTGCGGACTCATTCTCCACCATTCATTCTCTGTAATAAACTGGTTAATGCAGAAAACTTCTGCGTTGCGCTGATTAATCATGGAATCGATCAATCCAATCTACAAACTTGAAGAGTGATTAGCCTAACCCTCATATGCATGCATCTACAAATTATTCCATCCATTTAAGCAACAATTTCATGCGTGAATCAACTATTTTACAGAAATACAAAGATGTTCAGAAAACCGCCGAAGTCGGCTCTTCCCAAACACATAGTTCAAACAGTAAATGCATAGAGGCCAATAACATTGCAAACAAATAGCTACTCTTCCTATTAAGCCAACACACACGCACACCGCTCGACTCGCCTTCTTCTATCCTCTCAAAATATTTACAAGAGGAAACCAGACGCAAGTCTGTCCATCTCTTTACAATGGGATTCTAACCCAGAAGAAAGAACTGAAGAACAAAACCCCCTCTACTTCTGTAAACTACCTATTTAACCTAAACCTTCACCCCCATCCCCAAGTGGTCCTGTAACTTAAAAACAAACCACTACAATGCATGATGAAACATCCCTATCCAAAACAAACATAATGTGGCTTGATCTCCACACAGGAAGTCATGACTCGCAATTATTCCTATCAGTGCCAACAGACTATGACTCAACGAAACCAAAAATATTCCATAGCATGTGACCAACTCGTCACATTGCTAGCATGCTATGATGCTCCTGCATCAAAGTCCCTTAATTGAATACAACATAATTTTATGAACTTAATACAACCTAAGTTCTGGACTTGAAACATCACAAGTCTCCTCAAGAATGAGTCCTGATGTTGTACATTTAACACTCCCTCTTAGTGAGGGAGACATTCTCTTCCATACCATGCATATCTCGAAAGTGTTTTAACTTCATCATAGATAGAGCCTTTTTCATCACATTTGCAATATTCTCATCAAGATCTTTGTACAAATGTTTTACAATTCCTTTCTTGACCATGTCTCAAATGAAGTGATACTCCATTTCTCTATGCTTTGAATTTTCATGAAACACACGATTTTCATAAAGCTTTATACAACTCTGGTTGTCACACCCGATCATTGTAGGCTCTAGCATTACACTGCACAATCCTCTAAGTATATTTCTCAGCCACACTGCTTCTCTACAAGCAGTACTAGCCACAATGTACTAAGCCTCTATGGTGCTCTAGGAAACTGAACCTTGCTTTCTGCTAGGCCATGAAATCATAGTAGAAGCCAATATGAAACAATATCCAGAATTTCTCTCCTGATAAACAATGCTTCCACCCCAATAAAAATAAATATATCCAAGTTATAGCACTCCTCTATTGGAGGCATACCTGAGTCCATAAGAAACTGTACCACAGAGGTATCTCAAAATATGCTTAGCTGCAACCCAATGTCTATGTCTAGGATCAATCATGAATTGACTCAAAATTATAACTGTATAGAAAATATCTGGCCTCAAATTTATCAGGTACATCAACGAGTCAATCAACTATATGTATAATGTGGGGTCCACTAGATCCAATCCAATCTCAGTCTCATGGAGTTTCCTCAAATTGGAATCCATCATAGTATTTATGGATTTACAATCCACCATTCCAAATATGCACATGTTGTACACAATGTAATTCTTTTGAGATACAAATATCTCATCATTCCTCTACTAAATCTCAAGGCCTAGGAAGTAGTCCATAATACCTAATTATTTCATCTTGAACTCTGATGTAAGCTCCCTCTGACACTCAATAATTAGTATTTCCTCTCTAGTGAGGAAAATATTATCCACATATAGGACTAGTAGAAAAGGTTGGTTCTCCACTCCTTTGAAGTACAAGTTTGAATGCGCATTACTCTTCAAGAAACCCAGTTTCTGAAGATAACGTCTATTCTAGCATACCAAGCTCTAGGAGCTTGTCTTAACCCATACATGGATTTATTCAACTTGCACAAATGGGACTCCTTCCGATGTATCACAAAACCCTTAGGATGCTCAATGTAAACCTCTTACTCAACCTCATGATTGAGGAAGGTAGTCTTATCATCCATCTGGTGAAGCTTCTAGCACAATACTAATGCAAGTGAAATAATATATGTAATGGTGGTATACCTATCCACCGGAGAAAAATTATCCTCATAATCAATTCCCTCTTTCTGATAAAATCCATGGGTAACAAACTTGACTTAATACTTGTCCACACTGCCATATGCAACATGCTTTATCTTGTAAATCCATCTAGAAGTTAAAAATGACTTCCTATCAGGTATAGGAACAATATACCAAACATCATTCTTCAAAATATAATGGTATTCCTCTGTCATAACATCTTTCCACACTTTCTACTATGCATCCTCTTCATATTATGAAGGCTCCCAATCATTGATACTGCTCATCAATGAAAGATATCTTGAATACCTAGCAGGATACTTGCAGTATCTGGAAGTTCCTACTAGAGCTCCATTCTTCTCAACATCTCTCAAATCATCTTGACACCAAGATGACCTCCTCTTTGTATGAGGTTCATCAAGCAGTTCAACTCGTTCATCAATTATAGGTAGCTCTACATGTTGTGTTGGATTCTCCCTCTAAACATCAGAAGGGGAAGAATCATCATGAAGATCCTCTGATATAGACTCCTCAACCTCCTCTATCTCTGGATCACATTCAATCTGTTTTCACCGCTTGAATGTTTCCTCCTCATGGAAAGTCACATACCTACTAGCCTCAACATGTCTCTCACTAGGTATATATATTTTGAATGCCTTTGAGGCCTCACTATATGCAACAAAATTTCCCTTCTTTCCATAAGTTTCGATCTTGGTTCTCTTTTCTTTTGGTATGTGAATATACATAGGACATCCAAAAAATATGAAGATGTTATATATCTGGTTTCCCACCAGTGAACACCTTTTCAGGTGTTTTTTCATCAAGAATTGCATGTGTACTTCTATTCTATATGTACACAACCATACTAGTAGCTTATTCTCACAAATAAGCATATAGATAATAATCATATAACATGGATTTTGAATCCTCACTAGTAGTTATGTTCTTTCTCTTTGCAACCCCATTATGTTGTGGGTTGTAAGGAACTACCAGTTTTCTATATATCCCTGCATCACTACAAAAATCATTAAAAGAATTTGATTCTAATTATCCACCATTATCATACCTTAGGGAATGGACATACCTAATTTTTCAATTTTCAACTAAGGATTTATATTCTTGGAATTTACAAAAGATTTCACTTTTTTCTTTCATGAAGCAAATCCACACCTTATGGGAAAAATCATCAATGAATAAAATGTAATAGAGATTCCCATTGTGGGAAGGGAAAGACATGGGTCCACACACATATAAGTTCACTAATTATAATATGCCTTCATATCTAGTACGACTTCCATTAAACTTACTTTTACCATTCCTTCCTAAAGAATAACCTCGACAAACAACATCACGCACAAAATCAAAACTAGGCATAGATTTCACCAGTCATTGCAAACTAGGTAGTGTTATTAAGTGCAGGTGACCAACCCTCCTATTACATAGCTCATATGGGATAATAGTATGGTGTGTCATGGATGCAATATAATTTCCTGGGACCTTGCAAATCCCTCCCTCTTGAACTCCAATAATAGTAGCAGTATCAATGTTCTAGTTCTTGGCCACAAGTATGCTTAGTTCTCCATTAACATGACTCAAAAGCCTTTATCTTCATGGAAAGAAACTGAAAGTAGGCTCCTCTTAAATCCAAGGGCATAAATAATTTCATCCACATGTGGTTTCTCTCCCAAAATTAGATGGAAGGATTTGCATCCAACTCCTTGGATTGAGTATGTGGAATTGTCTCCCAATTCTACCATGCATGCAAATTGTTTCTCTTTTACATTGGAGATTGCTCCCTTGTATCCTAACATGTGTTTTGTAGCACCAATATCAATCAACCATGTATCTTCTCTTGTGATGAGAAATCCATACAAAGAATAGATGAGGTAATACTCCCTCCTTGTCTCTTTCTCTTTGTGTGCATCTTCTTTGGAAGTTTCTTAATGGCAGTGGAAGCATGCAATCTTCCTTCTCTTATTTTCGTTGTACGAAAATTCCATACAAATTGTCTCATATTTTGACAATAAAAACATATAATCTTTGATTTATGAAAACCTTTACTGATCTCTTTCTTCTTTGCACAAAATTATTTCTTGGGATAGAATGGATTTTCCCCTTTCTTGGCTCTAGCCATGAGGGCTAGATTCTCCTCCTTAGCGTGCACAACTTTGTTTTTTATGTGCCCTTCTTCATGAATGCAATCATGCAAAATTATTTCGAAATTGGGATTATTTTCTCTTCCACTTACCATAGAAAAAAAGTTCTTCCATGAGGAAGGGATCCCATCAATGGGGGTTTGAAGAAGGTCCTTCTCATCCGTCTCCACAACTATGCTTTCAAGTTGATCCTTCACCAATGAAATATTTTTGAAGAAGGAAGCTACAGTCTAATCTCTTTCCATCTTCATGTTCCACAACTTTTTCTTCAAATACCTTCTTTGAGTAGGGGAATTATTCTAATAAAGACTTGTGAGTGTGTCAAAACACTCCTTTTTCATCTTTAATGGTGAGATCATTGATATGAGGTTGTCCCTCACATAGTCATACATGATCCTATTTTCCTTTGCTTGATTATTATTGTAATTGTTTCTTCTTGCATTTTTAGTAGGATATTTGATCATGGTGGTCACAAAGGAATTACGATCATGCTCTTCAAGAATGTTAATCAACTTTGCCTTCCATGTGTTGAAGTTTGAGCTTCCTTCATGTCAATCTTCCGGTTGGACGAATATTGATGCCATTGCTTCAAGATATTTCTCAATGCTTCAAGGTCTATGTAGGTTTATAACTTTTGCATAAAACTAATCTCTTGCATGCCCTTGCTTTGATACCATGTCAATGTTTGAGCAAAAATGGAAGATACTTGAACTTTCAAAGTTTTGATAAACAAATTCAGTGCATGTAGATCTCATAAAACAATTCAAACATAGAAATAATTCTATCAATAAGAAACATGATGTACCCTGAGAAAACCCTCTAAATATAGAGGATGAAAACCCAACAATCCTTTGAGTATGATAGATAATTGCAGAGAATGATTTTACAATGCTTGCATATTGATTCATAAGAGATATAAAAGAAACACTAGATAATAGAGATCACTCGATTGAAATACTGTTTCAACCTTTCTAAGTGCATAACACTCTAATAACAAGGTTGTTCAGTCACACAATGACAATTAGTGAATGGTTGCATGCGGTTTGGGAGTTATGAACATTGTGTGCACTATGTGCACTACCTATTTCACCTTCCTTGTCTTGGTTCCAAGTTTCAACCTCAAAATGATCACCCATGCAAAATATATGCACACTCCATTAATTCATTGGTGTTAACTGCCTTTAGCTGAATGTGAACTGAACTGATCTAAATTGAACTGAACTGAACTGAATTAAAACGAATGTAAACTAATTAACTAACTTCTTGACCATTAGTTAGGATTTTAACTGAATGTGTTTAGTTCTTCACAATCAGTTCCATCTAGAACAACCACTTTGTAGAAATCAAGGATTAAATTCCTTAGATAACTGAAACATATTTTCCACAGCTTAGACTTAACTAATGTATTTTCAATTCGAGTTCATTGGAGGTATGCCATGGGTAATTTGAATCCTTACTATATGTTTGTGCTCATCTCATTTATTATTAGTTAATTCTCCATGGTCCATATCTGTTCAATTAATTAATCATGTTTATCATATCATACTCAAAAGGATTGCTCCAAACTTATGATCATATGTATTATGCCAGGTCACATAGTCATATGTTAAAGTAAATTACCCTAGTGGTAATTAATCCCTAAATAAGACTTATAGCACCTAGTGACCATTAGTAGCCATACATCACATAGTGTATCCTCATGAATTGATACAACACAAGTCATATGGTCTTGATACAACAGAAGACTATTGAACTTAATACCACATAAGCTCCAGACTTGATACAACACAAGCCTCCGAGCTTGATACAACAGAAGGTTTCTACTTTGATACAACACAAGGTTTTTCCCTTGATACAACACAAGGTCCTGATATTTATACAACACAAGATCATATTACATGCATCTGTCATGAATATGACTTGATACAACACCACGTCCTATATTGATATAACACATGTTTCCCGAACTTAATATAACATAAGTTTTCAACTTGATACAACACATGTCTCTTAACTTAATACAACAAAACTATGAACTTAATACAACATAACTTTTAGACTTCATACAACACAAGTCTCCTGGATAATGACTCCTGATGTTGTACATTTAATAAAATAGGTAGTAAAAACCCTGAAAAAATCAACAAATTCAACTAGAACTAATGCAAATTGCTCCTCAATATCCTTCTAAAAAATTGAGGATGACTTCTTTTAAAATCCACTACAATTATCATATAGTATCATTTTTCATTATACTTTGGTTTTCTCTATATTGTGTATTCCCAAAATGGGTGTCCTAAAACTGATTCTCTAATTACTAAAATGCCACACAATGTGCTTTCAGCCAAAAATTAGGGACTAAATAATCCCTAGTCACCCAAGTCACACTTGTGGCATCCTCCTTCAGTTAACACTAAGCCGCAACTACCAATAAAGGGTACAACTTTAGTACCACCTATAAGGCCTTAACAAAAAAAATGTTGAAACAACTCTAATTCTTTTTACTGCTCTCTAAAAATTATGTAATTACTTATGAGAAAATATTGTTCCTATCTAACATTTGTCTTTTAGAGGGTCATCTACCAAAGACTATCTATCATTTTATATTTCTAAAATAATAACTATGAATATCTATGTTTGTGGAACCAAAATTTGTGTCTTATAGGGTCATCTACCAAACATCATCTTGTTAAATTTGAGAACCATAGATCTAAAGGCTAATATGAAAGATATTGGAAATGAATTATACAGTGAAATAATTAAGATCAATATACAATGAGAAAATAATTGATGACATAAATATTAGATAAACCGGACAAGAATTGCTCAGATAGTCACAACAATGATATTCATTTATTAATCAATAATACAATGATTATATAATAAATAGAATTCAAATACTGAAGATATGATTTGAATCTATCAGTTCTAACTGAGTGATTAGCTAACTTAGTGTGTAGAAATCAAGGCAGAACTCACTAGTTTAATTTCAGATGTCTAAATCAGTCTACAATTCATTAACTAATGAGGTAGGTGGACAAAAGGTGCCACACTCCCTGCATGCATGCAAAATTGGCGCTAGGCTAACTGAAAGTGATCTAACTGATTGTAACTAGAGGATAACTCAGCATACCTTCTTACCTACCACAACCAACTAATGGAGGCTGTTGGTGGCACTTAGAGTGGCCTCCTATAATGTAGGGATTGGTCCTAAGGGCACACAAACAAATGCATGCACATGCAATAAGTGGCAGATAACCNACCCACCCTTAATCCTAAATTTTGACAACTTGGGCCCTGCCAACCAGGACAAAAGTCACCCATACAATCTAAATGAATTAAAATATTTCTTAATAAAAGAAGGAAAATGGGAAAACCTCATGGGACCCCCCCTCTTTCAAAATAAGCATGAATTATGAAACAAGCTTCCATGCTTCAGAGAAATTTTTTCTCTTTGAGCAAAAACTTGTTAGAAAATTATTGCAATTTAAAACTCTATGGAGAGTCCATGCATAATCATGGTTCTTCTATGCATGAGCATCCTGGGACTATGAATGTGAACCTCTCCATATTCTTTTGATCTGTTGAATGTCGGTTTTGTCTCTTCTTTCTGAAGGAGGAATGGAATGATCCCTTTTGTTCATTAGTGGGCACTGGGCCAAACTGTGGATCAATCTTCATCATCAAGTAGCATCTATCTGGAATTTTGTTGCACCACTTTGTATTCAGCGAAGCTGTGTGAGAGAGTGGAACATGTTCATTCTAATACAATGACCTCATTCTTATTCTATCATCTAGATCCCAACAACATTCCCAACTGCTCCAATGATTTTTTCAACCCATTTAGGATTCTCATTTGGAATAGGAGTTGGATCTAGATCTAGATCATCTTGAAGTATCAATATGAAGATCATGCTGATCTTGTTCCTCATATTTTGAAACTAAAATGTTATAAAACATATCATTATCTGCAAATGGAGATGAAAGAGAGTTTTTACCTTCCCTTTCAAATGGCTACTAAGATTGTACTGGAGATGAGTATGGAAGAAGGTGTGAGAATTCATATGCCTTGGAGGCATGGTTTGGAACACCCTTCGCTATAATCTTCCTAGTTGATATATTTGACATCTCCACTAATTCAAGACAAAATACTGTGGAAATTGAACACATGTCTTAGAACAATTACACTCACAACAATTGCCAATTACACATGCAAATTACTCACAAAGAAGACTGAATATGGAGCAGAACACTAATCTGTATTGAATAAGTGTACAATAGCCAACCCTATGAAGTCATAGGCTACCAAAATAAATAATTACATGAGAGATTCAAATTCATAAGGATGCCATTCAAATTTGGTCAAAAGCAGGCTTACTAAATCTAAGCAAATCCCCCATAGGTGCATAAAGCAGTTTTCAAAACTGTCTAGGAGCTCACGAATTCAAAAAATCAATTAGGCAAGCTAATAGGTGATGGAAAGAAAAATCATACATGCTTTTCTTAGGAGAAAATGGTGGAGGATGATGAGGGAAAAAAACAAGTTAACTTCACCTAGTCAAACTTTCCCAATTGCCTTAAAAATCAGAAAAAATAGGCAATAAAACAAAAAAAGTAGACATGCGCTAGGGAGTCCATGAATAAATCAGATTTGATTCCAAGAGGTTTCCCAAGCGCTCCATGACTCAAATTTAGCAAGTTTGACCACTATGGATGTGTGGAGGACAACTTGCATAAGGTGGAATATGGAAACTAGGCAAATAAGACAAAAATTGGATTAATTAATGTCTAAGGTAGCTAACTATGGGTTGATTACTCTAACACCCCCCCTTAAGCCTGACTTATGAGTAAAATATTAGAAAATTATAGGGCCTAGCAACAAGGCTTAGTCACCCTTTAGATACTGCATTTCCATTTAACCAAGGAAAGAGGCAAAAACCCAATGGGAAAAATCCTCCCTTAAACATGGACAGTAAAACAAAATTTGGAAATATTAACATCGCTCATGTTTCACAGCATGATCTTCAATCCCTAGTAGTGATTTGAGATTGCTAAATGTCTTCTCACAAAAAACTTTGGTGAAGATATCTTCTACTTGTTCTGAAGATGAATAGAAGAGTAGGTGAATGGTGCCATCATGCACAAGCTGTCTAATGTAGTGCATATGGATCTCAATGTGTTTGGTTCTCTGTTTCTGAACTAGATCATTGCAGATTCAAATGGTACTTTGATTATGACAGTAGATAGTAGTTGAGTATTCTGATTCGAAGACACACTCACCAAGTAACCATTGCAACCATAAACATTGATTTGTTGCATTTACAACTCCTGTACACTCTGCTTCTGTAGATGAGAGTGCAATGGCACTCTGTTTCTTGCTTGACCAGCTGATTGGCCTTTCAACAAGCATGAACACATATCCTGATGTTGAATTTTGATCTGTGTTGTCACCTGCCCAATCACTATCAGTAAACCCAATCAATTCAAGATCATATTTAGCTTTGTAGAAGATCCCATGTGTCCTTGTTTCCTGAACAAAGTTAAGGATACTTTTGGCTACTCTCCAATAGATCTCATGAGGCTGATCCATGTATATTGAAGCCACACTTACTACATAAGAAATATCAGGTCAAGTATGTGTAAGATACAACAAACATCCAATCAATTGCCTATACAGTGTATTGTTTACCATAGGTGAAGAATCGGCTTCTTCAAGCTTAACTCCTGAAAGGAAAGGAGTCTTGCTTGGCTTGCAATCCTTCATATTGATTTTTTTCAGAAAATCCAAGGCATACTTGGACTGATGTACTTTGATTCCTTCTTTGGTTTGAGCAATCTCAAGCCCCAAGAATTGGCTCAATAATCCCAAATCAGTCATTGAGAAGGCATGGTTCATTGCATCCTTCAAGGAGGCAATTTCATCCTTTGAGCTTCCTGTAATGAGAAGGTCATCAACATACAAAACAATTATCATTAATGAACCATGAATCAGCTTCAAATAGACATTTGGATCTGACTTGCATCGAACAAAATTTAGTGATAGCAGAAAGCTATCAATCTTTGCATACCAAGCCCTGGGGGCTTGCTTAAGCCCATACAATGACTTCTTTAGCCTGCACACAAGAGATGGGTTAGTAGAAAACCCTTGAGGCTGCTGCATGTAAATCTCTTTAGTGATATCTCCATTCAGGAAAGCACACTTCACATCCATGTGGTGTACCTCCCACTGTTTTGAAGCTGCAATGGCTAAGGTTAGCCTGATGGAGTCCATCTTTGCCACTGGTGCAAAGGTCTCATTGTAGTCTATTCCATGTACCTATGAGTATCCCTTAGCTACCAATATGGCCTTGTACTTCAGAGGTGAACCATCAGCAGCAAATTTGGTTTTTTACACCCACTTACACTGAACTAGCTTCCTCCCTGGGGGAAGATCAACCAGCTCCCAAGTGTTGTTCTTCTGGAGTGAGCTAAACTCTTCTTTCATGGATGTTTGCCATATTGGATCATTTGCTGCATATTCATATGTTTGTGGGTCTGATTCAATCATTATATATCATTTCTCTACAAACATAGGATCTTTCATGCACAGAGCACTCTCAAACTGAGATCTAGTCCTCCTAGGATCATTAGGATTTCGATCTTGTTCTCCAACTGCATGAATGGTCTTTGCTGCCCATTTTGGTCTTGTAGGACTGTTAGGATCTGCAATTAAATCATCATTATCAAACATATCAGAATCATCATGTTCAACTATCTCTTCACTTACATTCAAAGGTTCTCATGGTGAAGAGGATTCTCCAACTTCCACTGCTGCTAGGGGCTCTTCTTGAAACTAAACACACCTTTCAATGAAGGCTTTGTTTGTGCTCAAATTGATTAGCTTGTACCCTTTTGAATCTTCATAGTACTAAACAAATCGACACTCTTGGCTTTGGGGCTGCAAAGCCTTCCTCTTTTCTGTTGGAATTCTAGCCCAAGCCCTTGAGCCAAAAATCCTGAAATGGGTCACATTTGGCTTGTGCCCACTCCATGCTTCGAAAGGAATCATACCATCAAGATGTTTATGAGGCACCCTATTTTGGATATAGGCTGCACACTTTATAGCTTCAGCCCAAAACTTTGGTGGCAAAGTCTTAGCCTCCATCATGCAGGTTGCCATCTCTTTCAGTGATCTGTTCTTCCTCTCAGCAACACCATTTTGCTGTGGTGTGTAAGGGATAGAATGTTGCATCTGAATACGTGCATCTGCACAATATTGAATGAACTTAGACTTGACATAATCACCACCATTGTCAGATCTGAGGACCTTGAGTTTCCTCTGAGACTTGGTTTCAACCAAATCCTTAAAGACTTTGAAGAGGCCAAAAACTTCAGACTTGTGTTTCAGGAAGTAAACCCAGCAATACCTGGAAAAGTAATCTATGAATGTCAATGCATATTCGGCCTGACTCATTGACATATGAGGAAATGGGCTAGAAACATCACTGTGGATCAACTCAAGAGGTGCATAGGGTCTCTCATGGCTAGCTTTCTCAAATTTATGCTCTGGGTGTTTTCCTAGCATGCAACCTTGACACACTCCTTTGGAAAACTTAATCTTTGGTAACCCTATGACCATTTCTTTTTCACTAAGATCAGAAAGATACTTGTAATTTAGGTGGCCAAATATTTCTTGCCAAATCTTGCTTGCCTCATTAGCATGAATTAGAAGAGCAGAGGGGTTTGAGTAGGGTAGGAAGTGTGAGAACATGTATACCTTTGAAGTGTGATTTGCAACTCCTTTTGCAATGACTGTACCACTTGAGATCTCTGTGATCTCAACTTCATCAGGGGAGAATATGAACTTCTTTGGAGACCCTGTGTGGGTCATTTGATACACTGGTAAGAGGTTAGAGGAAAGACCTAGAACATACAATACATTGCTGAACTTACCATGGTCAAGATCAATCCTCCCTTTGCCCGAACTTTCAATGAGAGAGCCATCTCCTAGTACAATTAGTGGACCTTTCGACATGTCAAGTGAGATGAATTCCTCCTTGGTCGAAACCATATGTCTTGAAGCTCTAGAATCAATGATGAAACTAGGTGAGCTTGATGTGCCAGCAACCAATGCATGAACTCTCTCTCTTTCTTCTGAATTTGATCCTCCTTCCCTCTTCTTTGAGCTGTATGGAAGGGAGATGCCATTCTTCTCCAGGAGTTGGGTCAGCATGTCTATTTGCTTCTTCATGTAGGATCTTTTAGAATTATTGCCCTTACTGCAGTATGCGCACTTGCTCATTTCTCCTTTGTTCTTCTTCTTCTGGGGGTTCTTCTTGGAACCTTGAGGCTCCTCTGGAGACTTGTTCTTGTCTCTCTTTTGCTTAGGTGGATTTTTAGCTTTCTTCTTTCTTTTTGAATCCACCCTTTAATATCCAGCAACCAAAGCTTGGTCTTTGGAAGGTTTGATGGTGCCCATCATCACCAATTTATCTTGTTCTTGTGTGAGAGATTCCATGAAATCTGCAAGGCTAGGCATTTTCCAGGCTCGAGCTATCAACTTTGTGGCATAGAAGGTTGAAACAAACACTGAATAGTCAGGGCCAAGCTTTGAGACTATGGCCAAAACCAGTTGCTCATCCTTCTTTTCAATACCACATTGTTTTAGCTGCAAAACAAGTGCTTTGAACTTGGAAAAATAGAGTTGCAAGGATTCAAAGCTATTGGGACTCAGGGAGATAAATTCATTTTCAATTTGATGTCCCCTCATCTCATCTGTCTTACCAAAAATCTCAAAAATATTCTCCCATACTTCATTTGGTGATGTTAATCCATCAAGATGGAAAAGGAGGTCTCTGGATATGCTCAGACACAGGAGACCATAGGCCTCATCCCTCCTGTTGTGCCATTTAATCTTCCCTGTAGCTGGATTGGGCTCTGATTCTATTGCCATAGTCACTCTGTAGAGGCCTTTCTCTCTCAATAGTATCTCCATCTCTTCTTTCCATTCAAAGAAGTTAAATGGATTCCAGATGATCTTCTGAGATTGGTCCATAGCTCAAAAATTGTCCCTTTAGTCAGCATAATGATCCTAGTCAATGATGTCGAAAATGCAATAACAAATTGGAAGCAGAGAAATCGATCTAAAAAGGCTCTGATACCATGTGGAAATTGAACCCAGGTGTTAGAAAAATTACACTCACAACAATTGCCAATTACACATGCAAATTACTCACAAAGAAGACTGAATATGGAGCAGAACACTAATCTGTATTGAATAAGTGTAAAATAGCCAACCCTATGAAGTCATAGGCTGCCACAATAAATAATTACATGAGAGATTCGAATGCATAAGTATTCCATTCAAATTTGGTCAAAAGCAGGCTTACTAAATCTAAGCAAATCCCCCATAGGTGCATAAAGCAATTTCCAAAATTGTCTAGGAGCTCACGAATTGGCAAAATCAATTAGGAAAGCCAATAGGTGATCAAAGGACAACTCATACATTATTTTCTTAGGACAAAAGGGTGGAGGATGATGAGGACAAAAAACAAGTTAACTTCACCTAGTCAAACTTTCCCAATTGCCTTAAAACTCAGAAAAAGCAGGAAATAAAGCAGAAAAAGTAGAAATGCACTAGGGAGGCCAGGAATAAAGCAGATTTGATTCCAAGAGGTTTCCCAAGCGCTCCATGACTCAAATTTAGCATGTTTGACCACTATGGATGTATGGAGGACAACTTGCATAAGGTGGAATATGGAAACTAGGAAAATAAGACAAAAATTGGATTAATTAATGTCTAAGGTAGCTAGCTATGGGTTGATTATTCTAACAAATACAACTTTCCTTTCCGAGCCAGTATGTGTCATCTGATAAACAAATAACAAATTTTCTGTAAGAGAGGGAACATAGAGGACATTCTTGAACTCTTCGTGTTGTATTTTAATAGAAACTCTCCCAACAACTAGTATATGTGAATTATCCCCCATATTAATACTAGTTCCTCCTGATAGATCTAGAGTAGTGAAGGATTCTTTGGAGGAAAACCTGTGGTTGGATGCTCCTAAATCAATCAGATAGGCCTTTGACTAAGTGAATCCTTATTTCAAAGCACGAAACCTCTCATATTTTTCAGTATGCTCTCCAACTTCAAACATATATGCACCTTCTGGAAGGGAAATATTGTTCTATTCAAGAAGTTTTGTCAATTGGTCAACAATCTTCTTCATGCACTGACTCTCTAGATGCAAGCCTCTCATACAATAGGAACACTTAGCCTTTTCAAATTTCTTCTTCTTCTTAGAACTCGAGGCTCCTTTGGAATATTTATAATTCTCCTTTGTTTTCAAATCAATATCTTTGGTCTCCTTCCCCTTTGGCTTCCCTCTTGCTTGCGTATTGCTAGAGTCCCCAACTAAGTGTGCTAGATTCTTGGAGGTTCAAGGAACTCCCATTTGAATCAATTTGTATTGATGTTAGATCAAAGCCTCTACGAAAGCATTTAGAGAAGGAATATTCTGATTTGGAATGGAAACTCTTCCAGAATGGAAAGTAGAGACAAAGACTGATAATTTTGATCCAATCTTGCTCAAAATTGGTAGCACAAGATGTTCATCTTTCCTTTGTATCCCACATTGTTTACAATTTAATACTAGAGATTTGTATTTTGAAAATAATTGTTGAATAATCTCGAAACTGTTGGGTTGCAGTGCAATTAGTTCATTCTCCAGAACATGACCTCTAAGCTCATGTTGTTTTCCAAGCAAAGAAGGAATATTTTTCCATGTTTCCTTTGTTGTTTTGATCCCTTCAAGGTGAAACATAAGATTCTAGGAGATGTGAATGCACATCAAGGTGAAGGATTCATCTAGACGGTTAAGAAACTTAGATAAATATCAACCTATTGTTGGGGATCATCTTCTCTTCCCATTGTCATCCTAAACAATTCCTTTTTGCGAAAGGAAATCTACATATCTTCCCTCCAATCATTATAATAGAAGGGTGTAAGGATTATGGGTGTATGAGAAAAACAATTCTCCATTTCGCTGTATGCTGATCCATGAAAAGCTACATAGGTACCTCCAAAATATCACTGCAAAACAAACTAGTTCACAGTCATATGTCATTTCAAACCCTTCCACCTTGACATTTACACATTTTCAGAGTTTGTCACAACTACATAGACTTCTCTAGATGGACTCTAGAGTTAGTAAGGAGATTATTACATGAATTATGTGGAAACACGACTTCTTATGGTGCACAATGGAGATTTCTAAGGTTTTCTCCTATCTTGAACAAGGATCTGATACCATGTTAAATTTGAGAACCATATATTTAGAGGACAATATGAGAGCTATTGGAAAGTAATTATGCAGTGGAATAATTATGATCAATATATATTGAGAAAAGAATTCATGACAAAATTTTCAGATAAATCGGACAATAATTCTGAGATAAGCACAACATTAATATTCATTCATTAATCAATAATACAATGATTATACAATAAATAGAATTTGTATGCTAAAGATAGGATTTGAATCTACTAGTTCTAAATGACTGATTAGTTAACTTAGTGTGGAAAAATCACAGCTGGAGCTCACTAGTTTAACTTCAGATATTTAAATCAGTCTACAATCAGTTAACTAATGAGGTAGGTGGAATAAGGTGCCACACTCCCTGGATGGATGCAAAAATGGTGCTAGGCTAACTAAAAGTGATCTAACTGATTTTAATTAGAGGATAACTCAACAAAACTACTTACCTATCACAACCAACTAATGGAGGCTATTGGTGGCACTCAGATAGGGATCCTATAATGTAGAGATTAGTCCAAAAGGAACATAAACTAATGCACACACATGCAATAAATGGAAGTTAAACCCTAGGTGTGTCCCCCAGACTCTAGCTATGTGATAATGACTTCCTAAGTTAGGAAAAATGACCAAATAGACTATATTGGACAAAGGATGATTAACTAATCCTAACATATATATCATTTGAAATTTCTAAAATAATAACTATGAAGCTTTATGTTTGTGGCCTCCGTTATTGGTTCAAAGTCCCATATGTTTTCCTTGGGAACAAAAAAATCATTATACAAGGAATATAATTGATCATCATCTCTTTAAATTTTCAAAGGGTTCAATTTCCACTGAATAACATCTTTGTGTACTATTCTACCTACTACTACTACTTCTATTTATATAGATTTATTTCCATCTTATTCTATTTTTACCATAACAGGTAAGGGCCACTTTATTTTTTGCACATATAGTATATTCTATTATCTCTTTATTTATATTCTATGAAAAAAGATGCCAGATACATTGAGGAGGTATTATGTCTATATATGTTAAATCATTTGGAAGCTACCCCTGAACTGATATTGGAGGTCTCCCCTTGAAGTGGTTTGTAATATAGTATTGATATATTGTAACTCATTACTTGGAACTTGTTGACAGTGGACATTCATGTCATGTTTGTATTTATATATTTAATTGTATGTAAGGAATCTCGACAAGTGGACTAAGAGTACTCTATTCTTAATTGCATACCTTGTTTCCTTTTTTAGTGCTGTGATCCACCCCATTAGTCTCTTGGAAACCATTTTTATTCATATCTCTCTTCTAATTTGGATTTTTTTTCACCTACAACCACCCTTCCCAATAGTTTCTAACAAGCAATGGGGTCCCATGATTTGGATATTTTCCTTATCTTCCACCTCATCAATTTTCTCTAAAAGTTGGTTAGTTACTTTCATGAGTTTGGTTCATTCTTGAGAAGAAGTAACAGTGACCCCTTGAAGTATTTTGTTTTAGGGGATAAGTGTATCTTTATTCATTCATGGCAAAAATCAATGACTTCATGTTGCTGCAATTTTATTTTGATATCTAGGATGCCCTATAGATGGAACATTATGCGTAGAATTCATTACCAATTTCCTTAATTCCCTTCAATTAGGAACATAAGATTTATTTTTGTATATAATATTTCCATTGTCTTCTAACTTGTAACCTTCATCTTTATGCTGTACATTTTCGTTACTTGTTTTACCTTAAGGTAATGTTCATTTGAGATGACTCCCTCAAGAATTTCGGTTTTTAAATATGATTTGCTCATACTAATGGATGAAGCATGCATATCATGATCTCTTCTATTTAAAGCATCACTAACCTTTTTCTTGTTGACTTCAATATGGTTAATATCAAAATCAAACTCACATGGATATTTCATCTGTCTTGTTTGTCTTGTATTCAAATTTTGTTTCTAAAAGAAGTATTTTAGCCCACTATGATCTGCCCTTAACTCAAATTTTCTTCCCATGAGATAATGCCTCTACATATTTAATGTATGAAAAATAGTAACAAGCTCCAAGCTATGGGTGACGTACTTTTTGTTATGATATTTAAGATTTCTTGATTCATAATGAATCACGTGTCCATTTTGCATAAAGAATCCACCAATTCCTTCTTGGAAATCATATGTACATACTACAAAATTGTCATTTAGATCAATAATATTGAGAATTCAAGATGTACTAGTGAGAAATATATTTAACTATTGGAAATTTTTCCACACGATGATGTTAACTAAAACTTAACTCCTTTCTTTTGTAATGATGTAATTGGATGTGCCACTTTGGAGAAGCACTCTATAAATCTCTTGTATTATCCAATTGATCCCATGAATGACCTACTTGTGATACATTCTTAGGTGTACGACATCAGCTTCTATGTTCTCTCGATCCATTGCTAGTCCTTATTCAAAGCACATTCAGAGATTATATGTCCCAAGTAATGAATTTTCCTCTGATAGTAAGAAAACTTACTTAGGTTGGCATAAAGATTATGTTTCCTTAAAACTTGTAGTACCAATCTCATATGTTCTTCATGCTCCTCTTCTAACTTTAAATAAATAAGAATTTCATCAAGAAATACAAAGACAAACTTATCTAAATATTTCATGAATATCCCATTCATTAAGCACATAAATGTAGTTGGTGCATTTGTTATCCGAAATGGTACCAAAACCAATTCCTTATGACTATATATGGTCCTGAATGATGGCTTGCTAACGCCTTCATATTTTATCCTCACTTGATGGTATTGAGATCTCAAATATATCTTTGAGAAAATATTTTCTCCTCTAAGATGATCAAACAAGTCATAAATTCTAGGAAGTGGATATCTATTCCTAGCAGTGACCTTGTTAAACTTTCTTAAGTAAATGCACAACATTAGATTGCCATCATTTTTCTTTACAAAATGGTCGACCCCAAGGAGAAACACTTGGGTGTAGATATCCAATGTTGGTAATTATTCTATATGGAAATTTGGATACCGTGGAGCTCCAAGCATCAAATCAATAGAGAAATATATATCTTTTTTTGTCAAACAATATTGACATTTATTCAAACACATCTACAAAATATTGTGATAATCTAAAGTCATATAAACTTGGGAGTTTACACTTCTCTACAAATGACATCCTTTTTTGAAGCACCTCTTTAATTGCAAAGATGGAATTTCTCTTATGGAAACAGGCCTTGGAATGGGCTTCACTATGTTTTGCTTCCGTCATTCATCAACACAAGTAAACAAGTAGTTATGACAATCTAATATCACATGGTGTCCATTAACAAGTCCATCTCAATAAGTACATTATATGAATGAAGTGGTATTATATTAAAATTTGAAAAAGTGCGTGAAGTCCATTAATATCCAACGAACAAATGTAAGTTCTTAAAATAACATTATTAAATGAATATAGAAGGTTTTTCACAACATACATATGAGATTTTTTTTTAATGCATTTGTTCTTTATATCACAAATATATTTTGAAGATTTATTAAAATTAAAATATAGTTATTTTTGCTTCTTTAGTAGTTATATAAGGGTATCATACACCAAATTGGTGTATGGCTTAGTTGTGACCTCCTCCTCCTTCTTCTTCTTATTTACTTTAAAATTGAATTGAACTTAATGAACTATAGATGTTGAAAACCCTGTTTAGATTAACAACACACATTTTTTTTCTTTATTATTACAATATACACTTTTAAATTTAGATTGGTAATTAGTTATGGGTTTTAAATTTTTTTCTTAAAAATTAGTATTGATTGACACCTTCATAAATTTTCATTTCATTCTTATTTTAATATATACTTTTAAATATATGTGGGATGTAGAATAGTTGGTGGTGGGTGATGCATTAAGACACCTGTAAGATGAATGGTCACTGATTCAAAACCAAGTGGATACCAAAAATCCAGTCATGTTAAGGGTTGGTACGATGTGGGATGAGTGCGATCCCTAAATGATTTTGACATCTTAGATACCCATCATTCGTTATTTCTTAGCCAAAAACAAATCCCTCAAGTAAAAAATACCACTTTTCAACAATATATATATGTATGAATTATTTAATCATATTTATCTATTGTCAAAAATTAAAATTTATTTAAACAAGTTTAAAAATTTCTTAAATTCAATTTTCATTTTTTCAAATAACTTTTAAAATCATGAAAAAATCACCATATCATCTTTACAAGCATATATTTCCTTATTCTAAGAAAACAAGAAAACAACAATCTCACGCTTAAGAGGTCATATGATTTTTAACATTTATTTGTAATTTACATTTCTACTCCATTTTTGTTATTATATAATGTTTTAAATAATTATTTATATTTCAAATTTTAGGAATATAATTTAATAAAAATACCTTTAATACTTTGTCTATATTTAACTTTATTCTATCTTAGTCATATACAATATCCATTTTGATATAATCTTATTCTATTTCATTCATATACAAGATTGATGTAGATATATATCAATTTTCTAAGAATCATTTTCTTTTGTAACACTTCACTCGTATACAAAGTATCATTTTAGTCGTATACAATATGATGATATTGGATTTATAGGGCATAATTTTCTAAGAATCATTTTCGTTTGTACAATTTTAGGTTGAAATGGCATAATAGTATTAATTATAATAAGTTTGTGTTTTTTTTATTTCGTTATATAAATATGTATAAAATATTAAATTAATTGTTATTATCCTTGTTGCAGGCAGCTTATTATGCAATCGTTAGTCCGTATATTAACCATTTTCTTGACAAAATATTTATTTATGTAACATTATAAAAATAAAAAATAATCGAGATATCTAATGTAAACATCAGAAAAATTTCTCACAGGTATATTCTCTTATGTACTAATCATTGCATATTACTTTTTATAAAATCATTGTCTTTTCAGTATTTATGGTTAGTATTTAATTGTCTTTTCAGTATATGGTTTGATACGTGAGATAATTTTTTTAAATAATAAATTAACATCACTATTTGGTAAATATAATGATGTTAACAACTATATCTTAAATCCCTTAAACACTGAAATAAAACCTGGTCAAACTGTAGATGGAATTGAAACAATAATGCCAGCTACAATAAATGATGTCTTTGGGTGAGTGAGCATTTTTCTTGCCACCAATCTTCTTCGCCTCCTGGAGTGACCGCCAAGATTCTCCTTCGCCAGTAAGACATGCATTTCACGGAGTAGAGTTTCATTCTTTTTTTCCAAAGAAAAAATTCATATTATATATATATATATATATATATATATACAAAATACATTGTGAGGATGATCCACTATCAATATTTTGATAAGTGATCATTTAACCCATATGTTTAGCTCAAAAAATCTATTACAGTAGCAAAGATAGTGGTATTAAAAACCATCATCAATTAACTCTCAAAATGTCATTAATTCCTGAGTATATACCCATCAAATGTCATAACTTCAAAAATAAAAATAAAGCCTTATTACAAAAGTAATAGCCTTCGTCAAAGTATTAAAAACAGTTTTAACAGCATCTGCTATTCACAACATAAACCTCATCATAATTCAAACTATCCAAAAAGGAATAGTCTCCAAACTTGAAGATTGTCCAATTTCTTCATTAGCACTGCCTGTTCTAGATAGTATGCTTCAAGCACCTATATAAACATCATAACAATACCAACCGAAAGTCAATATATCCAGCTATATAAACAGCCTAATATGTAAAAACAGATAAAAACAATAGTTTCCAAAAGTCACCATCTGGGATCAAGGACTATGTATCATCTTCAAAGACCCTATAACTCCCCAAAGAAAGATGCTTAGAATACTTGAAAAGTATCATGTCTTCTAGACCCATGATACTCACTGATAACCCAATGCCCAATCTGATTTTTTCCACCATCATTACCAAGCTTATCAACCAATGTATTCCTTTCCCTATAAATATGTTGATAGTCAGCATGCTCAAAAAAATCATTAAGTCTAATGACCTCACATAGTAGCTGTGCAAGATGCATATTATGACTTATGTAGTTTCCCAAAATCCAGTTAATAACAAGCAAGGAATCACCATACACCTGAATTCTCGAAACCTGCTTATCCAAAGCCATAGTTATAAGTAGTTTCAAAGCATATAACTTTGCAAAATTGTTTGACCCTTCCCCCGACCCAGCTTTAAAAGTAAAATAATGATCATCTTTGAGAAAAAGTATCCCCCTAGCTCCACATACCTAAGGGCTACCAGAAGCAGATCCATCAAAAAAACCCCAAGGTTTTGATTTATGAATAACTTCCTCCATAATGATTCTAACCTTCAAAGTAGCAGTATTCATAGGATAAGAAGAAAGCAAACCCAAACTAAATGCTGAAACCTGCACAAGGGAAGTGTCGAGGTTATCAAAACAACCACGATTTCTAGATTTCCAAATAAACCAAAAAACTATGATATGTAAAGATCTTATTGGTTGTACCTTAGTGTTGAAAACCCAATTCTTTAAATAGGTGAGAACTGTGTCCACAACCCAAAGATTCTGAATATTTACATTAGCTTCAATCTCCTTCCAAATAGATTTAGTATAAGGGCATTCAACCCCAAGATGAAAAATTTGTTTCAACATCAAACTTACATAGATGGCAGCGGCCAGGTCCTTCCCATCCCCTGCTAATAAGTGTATCCCATGTAAGGGCTTTACCTGAGAAAAGAGCCCAACAAAAAAGCTTTGATTTAAGTGGACTCTTCATATGCCAGAACATGTTCCTACACCATTCAGTTTCCCTGTCATGTTGTTCCTGTATCAGATGCATGTATCCACATTTGGGAGATTAAAAACCTGATTTAGCTTGATTCCAGACAAGACCATCGTCCTCATTTCTAAATCTTATAAGGCTGGCTTTTAGAATGGCTATATAACCATTCCAAGCAACAATATCTTGATTCTCAACAAGACCTAAATCATTAGAGCTTAACCAACCCTGTTCCATAAGGTTTGTTACAGGCAAAGTCCCAACATCTTTTAAAAAGTAATAACCTGCAGAGTGCAGAATATTAGTCAAGCGAGAAGGTAAAGAATGACACCATTTACAACCTGCCCAAGGATCCATACCAATTCGAACATTAGCTCCATTCCCAATATTCCAAACCAGAAAATCACCAATAAGATGAAAAGACTAGAGCACAGATTTCCAACAAATAGATATACCTGATTTATTCTTATCACTTACTCTAATCCAATCCAGCAAGGTGAGAGGCCTAAAGTATTTCTGAAAAACAATTTGTACCCACAAACCAGATCCATTGATGATGTTCCAAACACTTTTGGCTACAAGTGCTTTGGCAAATAAAGCAGGTACTTTCAAATCCCATCCTCCCATAGATTTTGGACTTGCCAAAACCTTCCATGAAGTCCATGGCATCCCAGAAGAGGATCCATCACTACTAGACCATAAAAATTTAAATCAAAGTTTTCTTATCTTCTCAATAATCCCAGTAGGAATCTAGAAGTGCATCCAAAAAACAGGCAAATCTTCAAGAACAGACTTTATTAGAACAAGCTTGCCTCCCTTAGACAGCCATCTATGGCTCCAAAGCTTTATGCGTTTTTCATCCTTTGCAATAAGCCAATCCTAGTCTTTCAGCAAATATCTACATGGTTTTAAATAAAAGCCAATGTATTTCATACCACTATTAATTTCTAAAACAGTATATGAGAAAATATTTTGTAATGAGATTAACTTAGATTCATCAAGCCTAGAGTAATAAAATGATGATTTATCCTCATTGATCATCATTCCTGTGGGTCTTGTAAAGTCCATCAAAATCTCATATAAAATGGACAAAGACTGAGCTGATCCATCAGTGATCATTACAATGTCATCAACAAAAATAACAAGTGTCAATGGTATATTATTACCAAAATAGATGCCCTTGAAAATACCAATGGATTTAGCAGATAATAGAGCCCTACTCAAACCTTCAGCAACAACAAGAAATAGCAAAGGTGCAAGAGGGCACCCCTGTCTAAGTCCTCTACCAGATCTAAAAAAACTTGAAGCAACACCATTAATCAGAATAGAAAATGAAGCAGAAGTTAAACTGCTCATAACCCATGTAATGAAAGGTACCCCAAAACCCATTTTGGTTAATATAACCCGTAGGTAAATCCAACTAGCCCTATCACAGGCTTTAGATAGATTGATTTTCAGAACCACAAACTTTAAACCCTTACTATGGATAGAATGTAAGCCTTCCTGAACAACAACCATAGCATCATGAATTTGTCTACTAGGCAAAAAACCAAACTGCTCATAAGAAATATATCTTCCCAGGAATTTCTTTATCCTAGTAGATAAAATCTTACCAATGATCTTGTAGCTGAAATTACATAATGAAATAGGTTTGTAACCATTAAAAGTGCTAGGATTAGCAGATTTTGGAATCAGGACTATAAAGGTTGTGTTAAATACTGCAGGGATTTTACCACTCTTCCTGGAATCCTCAATAACCCTTAACAGATATGATCCATTCACCTCATAAAGAGACCTATACACCTCTACAGGGATCCCGTCCGAACCAGAAATCTTATCATTTTTGCTCAGATTAAGTATAGAAAGAATCTCCTCCAATGTAACAGGTTTCATAAGATCAAAATTCTCCTCGGCTGTAATGGAAGAAGGAAAATTAGCAGAAACTTTCAAAAGTTCAGTAAGGTTAAGATTAGAATCAGCTTGAAAAAGTGACTCAAAATGATTAATAGTAGCCCCAACAATATCTTCAAAACCTTCCACCTCCTTTCCCCTATCATCTTTTATCTTCCATATTGAGTTTGTATTCTTTCTTTGATTTGCAAATTTATGGAAAAATGGTGTATTGTCATCACCACACAATAGCCAAGTGGCCCTCCTCTGCTGTCTGGCTTCATGTTCTCTCTCCAATAGGATTTTTCTCTTACGAGATTCCAATTTGATCAATGCTACCTTATCCTCTTTAGTCAGGAAACCAAAACCATACTAATGAGAAAAAACAAGCAACATAAGCTCAATTGCCACTAAGTCTTTGTACTCCATCTCCTTTTTTTTAACAGACCAAGCAACAGAAACCTCCTTAATTTTCTTAAGATTTGAAGCAAAATGAGAAGCAGGGGATTCATGAATATTATCAGAATAAACCACCCAGGAATCTTTCAAAGATTTAACCAAATCCTCATTTTCAAGTCAATGAGGGTTGAATTTGAAAGGACTTTTCAATTGTAACCCCCTGTTCAAAATCTGAAGAAATACTGGATGGTGATTAGATTCACCTCCACTTCCCACCCACTATCTAAAAAAGTAATCAAAATCAAGTAAATCTGCAGATAACAAAAACCTATCCAGTCTTTTACTAATGTTATCTTCCCCAACTCTTCTATTATTCCAAGTGGGCAGCATGACTGAAGGAACAACATCCACAATATCATAGTTTTCCAAAGATTTTGTAAAAAAATTAGAAAGAGGATCCAATCTAGCTCTATTACCCCAGATCTCAGAAAATCCCAATGAGAAATTCAAATCCCCTCCTAGGATTAATTTCTCACCTTTGTGACAAATTAAATCGAAAAATATTTCTCCAATACCCTTCTCTGTCAATGTAAGGGCCATAGATATTGACCACACAAATATCCAAATTAAGCTCAAAAGAAGACAATGATGCACAAAGTCCCGAATCCACACCCCAGGCATTTAGAAGGTGGAAAAATCTAGATCTCCAACCTAAGAGAAGTCCTCGAGATTTGCCATGTGCATCCAAGGATAAAAAAGTCCATCCCTTCAACATAGATTCCATTTCTACCACAAACATCTGTCCATTACCCATAGACTCTTACCGAAATAAAACATCTACATGTTTATCTTCAACAAGTCTACAGACCACTAGTTTTTTAGGTTTACCAGCCAAACCTTGACAATTCAGGGTCATCAAAATCATAATGTAACCAATAACGGGGACATCACTACTCTAAGTGTCCCATTTGTATGATACTGTTCCTTCTCCTTCAAAGAAAGACCTTCAGTTCTCATACCCAAAGCATCCCATCCCCCTCTAATCCCAGAAGAAACTGGAACATTCCCATACAGATTAGTACAAGATCTAAGATAATATCTTGAATCACTAACATGTGTTTTGGGGGAGATATTTCCCAGGTTTTTTATAGGATTTCCTTTTACAAGAACCTCATCAGATATACCATCTGCCACACCTTGATAGGGTAGAACAAAAGGTTTAAGAGTTGATAGGATGACAAACCCCTCATCAGAGCATTCCAACCCCTCTTCCCTAGAAATCAGTGTAGTATCCCTCCCCTTATCAGAAACAACAGAAGACCCTAGATGTTTTACCCTCCAGACAAGATTAGGTTTAATCCCCTCACGCAAATAATTTTTTCCCAAGGATAACTGACATTGCGAGGCCAAGTGGCCATGACTATGACATCTATTGCATTTGAAAGGTATACCTATGTAATCCAGAGATTGATTGAAAATAGTATCCCCAATTTTTATATCAATATCAGAGGCTAACCCTTTCCGTAAGTCCAAAGAAACCAAAACTCGACCTAGATAGCAAACCCCAGAAACTAAATAGGAAAGATCAGCTTCTATAAAGGATCCTAGGGTATTACCAACAAGTTTGAAAAAAGGAAAATACCATAACTGAAAAGGTAAATTGGGTAATTTGACCCAGATAGGCATCATATCATACCTCTCATGCCTCAGATAAAAAAGAGGAGTCCAACATTTAAGCATCAACCCGCAATGGTTCCACTTCCATATCCCTGACAAAATTCGATCGGCATCTACCTCTTTGTTGAATTTAAATTCCAACTAGCCTTTTGGTAGAAGAAAAATGTCAGGACATGTGATATTTGTCCATGTGCTATGAACCCACATTTTCACACCTTCCGGAGAGACTCAACGTCCTCTGAATCTACCTACCAAAGTAAGTGCATTTGTAAGCACTATTTCATTTAGTGCAATATCCTCTCCAACCACCAATAGGGGAATATCCATCTTTCAAACTGGTTTTTTATTTCTCTTATGAACAGGCGGCCCACCAGGTATATCCATGACAATCGACAAAGATGGAACAGGAGCATCCATATGCAAACAAGTACAAGAGGCTCCATCTGATGACTTCTTGGACATACCCTTATCCTCAGATGTACAACCCTGATTGAGACTAATATCCAGACCCCCAAATGCCAAATCCAAGGAGACACATGCAAACGCTAACCCATAATCCAAACCCAAAGGGCCTTCCACCCCTAAATGTGCATTCGTCTTTGAAGAAGACACATGAATTTCTTCAACAATTTCCTCCGTCCCAACAGAAATTGGCAAATTCTCTTCAATGGACAGAACATAATTAAATACTTGGTGTGAACACCCCGATACAACATCAACCTTTTGAGAATAAATACTTCAAGAACAGTCACCATTAAAATCCTTTGGCCCCAAAACACTACGCATAGAATCATCCAGACCCCTAACCGCCAAATCAGGGGTTACACACACAAATCCTAAACCATAATCCAAGACCAAAGGGAAATCCTCCCCCAAATGTGCATTCACATTTGAAGAAGTCACAAGAATGTCTTCATCAAATTCCTCCCTCCCAACAGAAATTGGCACATTAATATCAGTAGATAGAGCATTATTAAATACTTGGTTTGAACGCCCCGAAGCAGTACCAACCTTCTGAGAAGTATAGCTTCTATAACAGTATCCATTAAAATCCTTTGGCCCCAGAACACTATGCACGGAATCATCCACCAATTCAGCACATAAATTCGGCCCCGTTGCATCACAAACCTCTGGTGAAAATGCCAAAACCCCAACAGGAAAACTCATAAAATTCAAAGAAGAATGGCTATGATCATATGGTGTTTCCACCTGAGAACTGGTAAAAATGCCTCTCCAAATTAATGGAGATCGAGCCATCTTCTGGTTCGAATTAACCGAAACCGCCCCACAGAAAGAAAACGAAAGATTCCTTGGACTATCAGAAACTGAGTCTTTCACCACCTTGTCACAGCAAATATACAGTGCCTCCACCATCTGCACCATCGATAAGCACGAATTCAGAATAGGTACAAAACTGATAACCGGTGAATTCACCATAGCCCCCACCGCATCACTCACAAGAAGACTAGATGTCAAACAAGAGACAATAGGTTTTGATCTCAACCCTCGAGATCGAGTAATTACTCGTCTACCCTTTGGAGGAGTACGTGCCTCAATCTTTATTGCCCGAAGGGACATAATACAGATCACTGTCAAAATAAAATAGCAATAAAGGATCCAAAACGAATCCTAATCTCACAACGATGAAGATTAAATCCTTAACCACCTAGCAATCACATAGGAAATGTAATATCAGCCCTCAAGCATAGAGACCATATGACAAGTGTTCAGAGCGCCCAACTTCAAACTCAAAAAATCTCCACTAAATCATCCATATCCTAGTTGCTCCCTACCACGAACTATAACGTGTACACCCCCTAATAAATGCCAAAAACCAGAAAGAAACCTTCAAATTTATAAAGACTATCGATCAAAGCCTACCTGCCACATGATCCATCAATCTCCAATCTCTTTCCACTTGGACGATCAAATCTAATAACTATCAAATCTTATAACGAATAATTACGTTCTATCAAACATAATTACGTTATGTTCGGAAACTCAAATTTCACTTACCTCACCATTTTAGAATTGAACTTCTTAAGCAATCTTACCTATCAGTAGAGTTTCATATATGAGAGGCTTTCTAAATTTAATTGTCCCAAATGAGGTTAGTCGGCCAAAAAAATAGTTAGAAGTATTTGACCAGAAAAATGACCCATGACTGGCAAAACGTCCTTAAATTCCAATAGGCTGCGCGAGAGCGGTGGCATTTCTGGCCAAGGCCAAGTGTGTGATGTGTCGGATGGCACTAACTGACCTATAAGTATAGGTGATAATTTACGGTGATAATTTTCTTGTTAGAAGTAGCTTGGCATTGGAGACCTCCCAACTATAACCCACTATAAATACATGTGGGAAAACTAATTGTAAAGGGAAAAAGAAAGGTACAAGAAAATTCAAAACTTGGAATCATGGAGTTGTCAGCTCATCCAAAACCCTGATTCATGTTTCCATCAAGTCATCTTTGAGGAAATCAGAAAGGTTTGAGCGCACTGCATCCAATGGCTACAACAACCTAGCTTTCAATCTATGCTTTACCAAGATTTAGAATATGATTTCATAAGTTATTAGGCCCACTAATCAAATAGACATTATGCTTAGACATTATGCACTATTACAATATAATACCCCGGACATTCCGAAACCACTTATAGAAAAAGAATGTGACTAAGCTCCTCGATACTCGAAACCAACTACCTTTAGACCTTATGCACACTATTATTCATTTTTCTTCTTCAGTGCCGCATGTTAAATACGTGGTGATCAATGGTTATTTGTTTTGTAGTGTAAAATAAATACTACTTTGAAGCACTGTAGATGTAGACAGGTTGGCTGTTTCAACATAGCCATTGCATCCTGGATTTCTTTATTTTTATAAGTTTTTCTGTTTGCATTTCGATAATAGCTCTAGAAATAGATTTGACTTACTGTATCCCTCCTTAGATGCCTCCTTAGTTATAGGGATTGTTTTATCCTTGAATAAATACTACTTCGACTAGACCCCAACTATCTTTATGGTCTTTATTAAAGAACCAGTAGACCTGGACATAATGGAAAAGCTAGGTCAGAGAAGGATAAAAGACACATCCCGGCAGGGTGAATTATAATTAGAGATAAAAATTTTCCCTTGCTCCTCAATTATGGATTGTAAAGCCATAAAGACTGAGATGGATTTAGAGGAAGCCCTATTTACCCCAAACATAAACTGATCCAATACTGTTAGCCATTGGATCCCAAATAGGTTGATCTGGCAATGGCGACGCCACAACAATAATGCATAGCATGTCAAATTATGAAAACAATGACATCATCAAAGTTGAAAACAATTACAAACAAATCAAGCTCAGTCAGTAAGGTATTATTATAAGCAAAGTTTAACTTTTTTAGCTATCGTGCATATAGAAGTTTGTACTCACATATGAAAATTTCAGAAGTCCCTGGTGCTATACATGGTTACCTAATATATATATATTTTGCAACATTATAATTCTTAAGAAAAAATTCTCATTTTTAATATATTTTATTATAAACTCTTATTTTATGTTTTAATTTTTATTTCCAAGATTTTACCCTGTATTTTCTCTATGCAGTTAAGGAGACATAGTTAATCAAAGGCATGCATCCTTTTGCAAATACTATCTAGCAATCAACAACTTAGCTATGTCAAACTTAAGTTGAATCTTTTCCATGCACCTTTTTGCAAATGACATCACTAGATGTGAAATTTTGTATGTAAATGTTTATGAAAAATTCAATAGAAATATCTTACGCACTTGAACTTTGATGTACCCATTGTATTTAACATAGAATGAAACTTTGTCTTCGATCTTTTTGGAAATGATATGACCTTTGCAAATGATACATCACCAAATGTCAAAATTTTGTTCATAGATGTTTATGAAAACTACAACATAATTATAGTTTACACAATGTTTTTATGTCTTTATGTGTTTAACAATGATTTCGTGTAGTATTGTTTTATGAAAACTACAATATAGTTATAGTTTATGCAATGTTTTTATGTCTTTATGTGTTTAACATCGATTTGGTGTAGGATTGTGTTACAAATGGATTGGATACAAATATCATTTGTACGATGTTTTTTTGCCTTCCATTTCTCATTGTAGCATAGATCATGGATTTCATACAAAAATTAAATAAGTTCCCAATTGTTTCATGATATCAAAGGCACAACGATTCTGCAAAAGGAAACCCCATATTACAATGTATGTAGAATTAATAAAATTTTGGGTCATGCACTTGATTTTTTATTTGAAACATATTATGTTTGTGCAATCTAGAAAACATAAATTTCTATTTCTTTTGTGTAGTAATTCATTCATCCAATTCATCAACAATAGAAACATCACCATGAACATAAGCGATAGGGATTAGCTACTACATAGCACTTGTTTATTTTTTGTTATAAGTTATAGATTTACAAAATTTCAATTCATATAATGATGGCTTTAATGATTTGTAACATATATTATCGAATTTCATTTATATGTTTAGAAACAAACAAAAAAAATGGTTAAAGATTAAAATTTCAAAGTATAAATTTCATAACTCCACAAATATATCTCGACATTTACACCATTTAAAAATAAATTAAATTAAAATCCTTCACAAAGAGTAATGTTATCGAAACTCTACCATGTATGTATTTGTAATAACATGAGACAACACCATTATTGTTAGGATACAACATCATTCTCCACCCCAATCTTGCAAATGTTGACATAAGGAGAAAGACCTGATGCATGCTTAAGGAAAATTTACAAAAAAATCCTAAGTGGGAAACACTAACCTAGTTCTTCAACTTAGTAACCAGTGATTCGTCAGTGTGATTCCAAAACCATCCAAATTTAAAATAAAAAATAATTTGAAAGACTACAGGAATATGCAAATCTTGTAGTGAGGAACAAAGAGAATGCATGGATACACTGTTTCAATTTTTCCACTTGTATCCATCCAAAACGTATTCAGTATTTTCTTGGGAATGTTGAGCAAGACTTGCATGACCTAGCCATGGTTAAGTAGAGCACTGATATCTTTCTCTTGAGAGCATACAATCATTAAAACAATGATGTTCTATTTCCCAGAATTCTTTCCCAAATAAAAGAAATGTTACTAGGATATTAGGCATTTTCTCTGTCTCATATTCAAACACACACACACAGTGGTATTCAAACTAATATATTGATCCAAGGATAAAACTATGCAACATTATTTAATACTCTTAAACAAAAGAAGTAAACTCGAGGAAGTTCTACATAACTGACCATTGATCACAACGTTTTCATTATTTTTTAAAATTTACCAAGTCAAAGTTCATAGGTTTCGAAAAGTTTCATTTCACTCGTAAAGATATGATATAACAAGAGTAAGGTCTCTAGATATCTAATTTTATGGCATAAAACTTATTTGCATTCAAATTCTCAAAACTCGTTACCACTACAAATCACTCCATTCTTTGCAATGTTCAATGAAAGAAATAAAAACACCCACATTTTCCAAAAATCAAAACCATATTGAAATTACAAAATTACCCAATGCATTTTCCTCGGTATTTAGAGTGATATTGATTCTCAAAGACATCGAGTCTTCTTTACAGCATATTTAGGAGTGATACCCAAAATTTAACTGATGAAATACTAAAATACTAACTCTCTTGTTCCTTAACATTGCACTCTTACCCAAAGCCAATGATCATGTTCAATTAAACAAAGACATGGTCAACCCTTTCCACCTAAGTACGAAGCCTCATTCACGCAATAAATAATGATTTGAACATTTAACAATTATTTAGCACATGCTACAAGAGATAGAAAACAACCTTACACAGAGATTGATCTGAAATGTAATTGCACAATATAGAACAACATTCACACATATAGTTCAAGGATGCATTATTTTATTAGAACCCCATACATAATTGTAAACACAAGACTCTTCTACATCTATGCTTCATGTTCATATCATGTTTTTCCTCCTATTTTCCTTGGACTTCCTTCAACATTGTCTTTCTATCATGACCTCTACCTCCTACTCTATTATTTCCTATAGCATTACAAGATATGCTTGCAAGAAAAGAAACTTTCCACTCATCACCACAACCAAACCCCTATAGTTATGTAACTGATTTCTAAAACAAAAATTCAACGTTCTCCCTTATTAAACCACGACCCTAATTGACATCTAGTAACTATTTGTAATATTCTAAGCATACATTTTCCAACTATGAGAAAACTTCAAATATGTTTACAAAAATTTATAATCGAACCTCTTTTGGTTAGTATCATGACCATTAGGTCTGACAAAAATTTATAGTCTTAAATGAGAACAAGATTCCTGTGCATCAGAATCCCAAAGTAAATTAATCATTACCTCCTGATCATCTGCCTTTAGTATTCAATCCTCATAGATCCTTCATCTTATGTTGTAGCTGATCATCTTCCATTTCCTTGTTGCTGTAGACTTGTACTTTCAATTGTTCCTTAATGTCGACTTCCTTCTTCTCCTTATAGTATTTTTATTTACATTATTTCTTCATAAGTTCCCATACATGAATTACTTCATCCAAACTGTCCCTTTATTGCATAATGTTATACATTTTCCCCAAATTGTTTTTTTCACATTTAAGATCATAAAAATTCTTATAACCCTCTACGTAAATATATATTTTCCATGAAGTATTGAAGGCTTACAAAATCCTCTTCCACTATTGTATTACAACATGTTGATTGTTGCTTTCCTCAAAATTTTCCTTTCTAGTTGGAATTTCCATATTTTCCCTCAAGACAATCTCTTCCCCTGAGATTTCATATTCATCTTTATCCTTTATAATCTTCCTAATAGTGTTCAACAACTATCCTTTTTCTTTCCTTGGGAAATCGGATGTTAGAAAAAGTTCATTAGCATATAGATCATAAAGATCTTTAACCTTTGTTGATAGTTTCATCTCCCATTATTCATGCTAATTTGCTTCTGCATAACAACCATTGAGATATTTAGAAGACCTATTTTCAACATCCTCATTACTTTCTTCGTCAGAATAGACACCTTATTCTAGTTCAAAAATAATGTTAACTTCTTCGTTTTTCTCAACTGCTCTAATCTCTCCTTCTTTCTCTTCATACTAATGTGAGATATTTACACCCTTGATTTATTCAATAAAATCTTCATCAATATTTTCTTCCTCCCCTTCATCAAGGTATACACCTTTCTCCGATTCACATATGTAAATAGTCTCCTCATGCTCAACTTCTTCAATATTTCTCTCATTCTATTACCAAACATTCAACTTGTACTTGAGTTTCTATCATATAGTTTTACTATGGGACATTTCACATTTCTCTCAATTTCCATGGCATACTACTGGTCTTCTGCATCTCCCCTTCCTGTACCATCTATGTCAATGCAGTAGTCATTTCTTCTATTTCGAAAAGTTTCTTATCAAGATATATTTGACTCTTCCTCTTTATGCCATTTTCTCTTATACATCCTTCCTTTCTGTTAGATTTTTAACATTAAGCTAGCATTGTATTAGGATCTTTAACTGAGAGAGTAACAAGGACACCAATCAAACACAAGAGACAATGAACACAATTTTTTTCCTTGGGGAAACTATAAATGGAGAAAACCCCTCAACTTCCTCAAGGATAGAATCAACACCAAAAGTGAAATCCCAAAACAATAAGATGATATCCCGACAGCAGTGGCCTCTTTCTTCCTAGCTCTAGTAACTTCTTCTTCCTCAGCTATGTGCTACAACTGAGTGTGAGTGAGTATGTTATAAATAGAGAGACCCACTCTCTATATACTAATTCCTAACTTGACAATAACCTACTAGGGCCAACTTCTCTAGGAGAGTCTAATAACCCTAGTGCCTCGGAACTGGGGGACTTTAACCCTTCATTAGCGGAAATTTGGGGTCTAAAATGGGCCTTATAAGAAAACGCACCAACAATAGATTTTGTGAGTTGGAATTCAAGAACCAATGGAATTTCAATAAAATGAGTCAACCATAATGGTTGAATTAACATATTTGTCATAAAAGAAAACTAATTTTTTTGTTCATATTTTCGACATATCTCCCTCTGTTTTTTTCTCAAATTTCAAGCAGGAGAGCTTGTTGGATGCAGAATTTAATTCTAAATCCAAAAAGTACCCACACTGCATACTTTTCACGGACCCCGCTACCCTAAAAACAAGAAATACCTAAAAAAATATGCTGATGACATCATCATCACATTTTTTTCAGGTATTTCTTGTTTCTAGTGTAGTAGGATCTGTCAAAAGTACGCATTGTGGGTACTCATTGGATGTGGAATTAAATTCCGCATCCAGTTAGCTCTCTTGATCATAATTTGAGTAAAAACACAGGGAGATATGTCGAAAATATGAACACAAAAGTAGTTTTTTTCATTCTTCCTCCAAAATTAACAACTATTATTTTATTATTTTAACTATTATTTTATTATTTTCCTTATGAGGCCCATTTTAAACCTCAAATTTCCTCTAATGGATCAATAGGAGGGTTACCCACCATGACTTGACATGACTTGTTTACATTATAGGACCTACCGATAGGAACATCAGGGCATGACATGACTCAAGTACATTACAGACACATCCCAGAATAAACATCGGGGTATAATACATAAGATATACAAATGAATACATTCCGAAGTTACAAATAAATTAACACTCCCTCTTAACTAGGAAGGTATTCTCTCGACACAATTTATCAGCACAAGTCTTCTTATCTGTATCATCTGGATCATCATCGAGTCCTCATCATCTTCAAGTCATCTTCATCTTCAAGTTATCTTCATCTTCAAGTCATCTTTATCTTCGGATATGGATCATCACTGGAATATCATCACTGGATCTGGATCATCACTGGAACATCATCATTGTATCTGGATCATCACTGGATCTGGATCATCACTGCTGGATCATCATCACGGGTGCTATCTCATGATTCTTCTTGCCATAGGAAGTTCTACAGAGCCAACCCTTTTTCATGCTAGTTGTAGGCCTAGAATCCATGTAGGTCTTCTTCAGAATTGATATCTGACACTAAGTTAGAATGGCTCGCCCAACACTTACATCTGACCATGAGAGGAACACATCCAACACCATGTCAGAAAGGCACGCCCAACACTCACATCTGACCATGCGAGAACACATCCCACAACCCTGTCAGAAAGGCTCTGTACTTACATCTGACCATCGAGGGAACACATCCTACAACCATGTCAGAAGGGCTCTGCACTTACATATGACCATGGGGGGAACACATCCCACAACCATGTCAAAAGGGCTCTGTACTTACATTTGACTATGGGGGGAACAGATCCTGCAACCATGTCAGAAGGGCTCTACAATTACATCTGACCATGGGGGGAGCACATCCTGCAACCATATTAGAAGGGCTATGCACTTGCATCTGACCATGGGGGGAACACATCATACAACCATGTCATAATGGATCTACACTTACATATGACCATGGGGGGAACACATCTCGCAACCATGTTAGAACGGATCTCGACCCCAGGTTGAGGATTACTGGTAACTGATGTTGATGTATTTGTAACTTTGGAATGTATTCATCTATGTATCTTATGTATTGTAACCTGATGTTTAATTCAGGATGTATCTATTATGTAATTGAGTCATGTTGTCATGCCCTAATGTTTCGATCGGGAGAATCAATAATGTAAACAAGTCATGTCAAGTCATAGTGGGTAACCCTTCGATTGTGTAAGGGTTAAATTCCCCGCAATTTCGGGGCACTAGGGTTATTAGACTCTCCTAGTAGAGATCATCCCTAGTAGGGTTTTAGTCTTGTTGGGATTAGTATAAATAGAGAGCTGGGGTTTCTATTTAGCACACATCACTCACACACTAAAGTGCAGTGCATAGTTGAGGAAGGAGAAGACAGTGGGGCTAGACAAGAAGAAGGTTACTGCTGTCGGGAGTGCATCTTATTGTTTTGGGGTTTTACATCTTGTGCTGATTCTATCTTTGAGGAAGTTGTGGGGTTTTCTCCATTTATGGTTTTCTCGATGAAAAACACTGTTTTCATTGCCTCTTGAGTATGATTGTTGTACGTGTTGTTCTCTCAGTAAATATCCTAACATAATGCTAGCTTAATGTTGAAAAACTATGATGGTATCAGAGCTAACCTGAGAAGAAGACACTGCGCAACTGTGGGAACTAGGGCTTCCTAGTTTGTGGATCTTCCTCCACAGATTTTCAGCAAAAGTAAGGTGGAATAACTCTCCTCCTCAGGGCGCATTTTTCTGTTGAAGCAGAATCCAATTATGAGGTTTCTCAGTTTTGGACTTGTCACTGCTGTCAGAAATTAGGGATTTTCACGGAAGAGGAATTTTTCAGTGAGCCCAGGCCTGGATTGATCTCCTCTCCAAAATAGAAGTTAGGGACAAATTTCAAGGCATTTGGGTGGACAGAACTTTGGAAAAGCAAAACCCTAATTCGCTCCTTAACCAACTCTGCACGATTTTAGCTCAAGTTTCAGATCCGACATCTTGTAACTGGTAAGATCTAAAATCTTTTGTATTTTCATTTGAGGTTCTTAGTTAAGATGTCTCATCATACCAAGCTTGATGAAAAGATTGAGGGAGCTGATAACTTCCGAGCTTGGAAGTATAGGATCTCCATTCTCTGGGAGCTAATAACCCAGAGAATGGCATCAGCCCTTATATCTGATCAAGTGGGAACACATCCCTCAAACACATTAGAATGGCCCTCAGCCCCAGACTGAGTATTCCTAGTAACTAACCAAGTGCCTCCAATTAGAGAATGGAATTCAACACTTATATCTGATCATGTAGGAACCAATCCTACAGTCACATTAGAATGGCTCAACACTCACATCTAACATGGAAGGAACCAATCCTCTCACCATGACAAAATGGCTCAGCCCTTACATCTGACCATGGAAGGAACCAATCTTCTCACCATGTCAGAATGGCTCATGGACTCATCACTTCCCCTTGGAAGGAACCTCTATATGGAGAACATCAAGATTCTCTTTAAAGTACTCAAACTTCACTCTTGCTAATGGCTTCATCAACACTTCAACTATCTATTCATTCGTCGCAACATACTAGAGCTTCACTGCTCCTCTCTGCACCATATCCTTGATATAGTGATACTTGATCTCGATATGCTTCAACTTGTCGTGGAACACCAAGTTCTTTGACAACTTCATAGAAATTTGGTTGTCGTAATATATACAAGTAGCATCTAACAGGAGATCAAATAAATCAGACAGTAGCTTCCTCAGCCATACTGCCTCAGAACTAGCTGAACAGGCTGCAACATACTCTGCTTCAGCTGTACTTAGTGCCACATAGGATTGCTTCCTACTAAACCAAGAGATCACACCTAATCCCATACTGAAGCAAAAACCCTGAAGTGCTCTTCCTATCAATGGCATTGCCTGCCCATTCTAAATCAACATAACCCTCTAGGTTAATCTTTTGATTCACCTCATACTTGAGCCCATAATCAACTGTACCCTTTAGGTACCTTAGAATATGCTTTGCATAAATAAAGTGAACATGTCTTGGATCTATCAAGAACCGGCTCAAGGTGTTGACAGCAAAGCAAATATATGGTCTCGTGTTCGTCAAATACATCAAGGACCCAATCATCTGATGATACATCGTAGCATCAATTGCTTCTGATGAAGTATCAGTTAATAGCTTCAGGTTCGATGCCATAGGTGTGGTCATGGCCTTGCAGTCCATCATCCCAAATCTCTTCAGGATCTCTATTCTGTATTTCCCTTGTCCCAGGGAAATTCCATCTGCATTTTGCCACACCTCCATGCCTAGAAAATAATGCATCATACCCAAGTCCTTCATGTTGAACTCGGAAGCAAGCTTCCTCTTCATATTAGTAATCAAACCATCCATACCTATTACAAATATATCATCTACATACAATAGGAGCATCACTGGGTTGCCATCTTCAACCTTGTAGTAAAGGTTGGAATCTGCTTTACTCATGGTAAAGCCCAAACTGGATAGAAAGCTGTCAATTCTGCCATACCATGTCTTGGGTGCCTGTTTCAAACCATACAGGGCTTTCTTCAATCTACACACATGAGACTCCCTGTCATGTGTCTCAAAACCGAGTGGCTAGTCCACATACACTTCTTCTTCTACTACACAATTCAAGAAAGCAGTATTGACATCCATCTGGTGTATCTTCCATTTCATCACTGCAGCCAAAGGAAGTACTGATCTGATGGAAGTGTATATGGCTACAAGTGCAAAAGTTTCTTCATAATCTATTCCTTCTTTCTGGGAGAAGCCACGAGCCACAAATCTTTCTTTATATCCTTCTATGCTACCATTTGTAGCGTGCTTGATCTTGTAGATCCATTTGGAAGTTACAACAAACTTCTCTTCTGGTCTTGGGATAACATCCCAAACATCATTCTTCATGATTGATTGATACTCTTCGATCATAGCGTCCTTCCATTCTTTCTGTTCTGCAACTTCTTCATAATTGGAAGGTTCTTTATCGATGAAATCACATAATAAGGCCACATAACCAGAGCAGGACCTGGTTCTCTTTCTTTCTCTGTGATTCTCTTCTAGAGCCCCATATCTTTCTGCACCTTGGATAGATTCTCGTACCCAATCAGGTTTCCTCTTATGAGGATTTTTCTCTTGAGGTGGATCTACAGGTTCTTGAGGTTCTTCTATTTCCCAATCTTCTTCTTGATATTCTTCATTCATAGTTGTGTCATGAATTCTGGGTGCTTCTGTTTCTTTAGGTTCTTTAGTAGGTCTCTTTCTGGATTTGTTGTAAGCTGATTATTCGTCAAATGTTACATCCCTGCTGATATTGATCTTCTTGAATCCTGGGAAGTATATTCTGTAAGCGTTTGAGCTTTCAAAGTATCCCACAAATATACCCTTCTTTCTTGAAAGATCTAACTTTGTCCTCTTTTATTTTGGAATGCATATGTACACTAGATAGCCGGATATTCTAATATGGCTGACTTTTGGTTTCTTTCCGAAGAAGACTTCTTCAGGTGTTTTATTCTTGATTACTTTGTGTGGAGTACGGTTCTGTACATACTCTGTTGTTCTGGAAGCTTCTTCCCATCGATGCATGGGAAGATACTGATCATGAATCATAGCCTTTGTAGTTTCCATGATCATTCGATTCTTTCTTTATGCAACCCTATTTTGTTGTGGATTATATGGAGTAGTTAAATCCCTCTTAATCCTTGAATCTTTGCATAATGCTTTGAATTCATTTGAAGTGAATTCTCAGCCATTGTCTGATTGAAAGGTCTTGATCTTCTTCTTTGTGTGGTTCTCGATCAAGGATTTGAATTCCTTGAACTTGCTAAATACTTCATCTTTGTTCTTCATGAAGTAAATACATGTCTTCCTAGAAAAATCATCAATAAAAGAAACATAGTATACATACCCGCTTAATGAAATTCATGACATTGGACCGCATACATCGGAGTGAATGATTTCCAAGATTCCTTTTTCCTTTCTCTTGCTACTTGGAAATGTCTTCTTTGTGTTCTTTCCTTTTGCACATTCTTTGCAAACTCCATCATGTTTTGCTTGAATTTCTGGAATACCTTCAACAACTTTGCTTGTAAGTGAGTAGCGCTCTGTAATGCACATGTGCAAGCCTTCTATGCCAAAGCTCATTTGGCTCTACTGTGTCATGGACCAAGGCTTGTTCTGGATGGCCCTTAAATTTGTATAGACCTCCCTCTTATTCCCCAATCACTACTACATCATCAAAAGTCTTTCCCTTTGGCCACATGAGAACTTAGCCATCTACAAATGCAACCCTCATGCCTTTTGCATCTAATGCAGATATGGAGAGGAGGTTCTTCTTTAGTCCTGGTACAAACAATACATCTTGAATCTTCATAGAATTTCCAGAGTCTAGCTTATAGGAGGATTTCCCACTACGTTTTATTGGATACTGGTAGTCATCCCCAAGTTTCAGCTTGTGAGGCGAGTCATGTTCAGATAGCTTCACAAAGGATTCTTTGAATCCCGTCATATGTTTGGAAGCACCATTGTCTATAAGCCAATCATTGCTTCCATGTGAGATAGTTCCCGTGAGAGCGGAGATCAACACATATTCTTCATCACTAGAAGAATCATCACTTTCTTGTTTGAATCTCTTTGTGGAAGGTTCATCATCATCTTCAACATGAGCATGATGTCTTCTCTTGTTTCCCTTCTTCTTATGGGAGTTAATCTTGTTTCTAGGACAGTCTTTGGCAAAGTGTCCTCTATCATCACATGTATAGCATCTTAATTTAGATAAATATTTTCTAGTGTTATCTCTTTGGTGGAGGTTGTTACTTTTGGGGTGATGAGAGCTTCTTTTGCTTTTCTTGGAGTGAACTGTGAGATCTTGATATTCACTTCCCATCTTTTCTTCTCGAACTGCTATCTGATATTCTTCTTTAGAGAATTCTTCCCATAGTCTTCTGAACTTGACTAACTTATTTCTTGCACAGATTCCTTGAATAAAGGAGTCCCATGATCTAGGGAGACCATTCAAGGTGGTCATTACAATCTCTACATTTTTCACTTCTTCATCTACTACTTCCAAATGTTCCTTGACCTGACAGACCCTTGTAAAGTAGTACAGGATGGTCTCCGCATTATGGATCTTTACATTCTTCAGTTGGTTTCTTAGAGTCATCTTCCGGTTTATGTTCTTCCCTTCAAACAATTTGGTTAGGGCATCAAACATATCTTTAGGTGTCTTTAGGGAGGACACCTGTGGTATGAGGTGATCCTTGATTGAATCAACAATAATCCTCTTTGCCATAACCAACTTCTTCTTGTGTAAGGCCTTAGCCTCATCTCCCTCTAGAATTGGAACCTCCTCATTGATATAGGAGTCCAACTCATTTTCTTCCAGGACCAGGGAGATCCTATACTTCTAGGCTTGGAAGTTATCAGTTCCCTCAAGCTTTTCATCAAGCTTGGTATGATGAGACATATTAACTAAGAACCTCAAATAGAAATACAAAATATTTAGATCTTACAAGGTTAAGATGTTGGATTTGGATTTGGAGCTGAATTTCTGTAGTGCTGGTTCAAGAGTAGATTAGGGTTTGAATTTTCTGGAGTTCTGTCCAACCAAATTCTTTGATCTTGATCTCTAAACTTCTATTTTGAGGAGGAGATCAATCCATGCTTGGGCTCACTGAAAAATTCCACTTCTATGGAAAGCCCTAATTTTCGGCAGCAATGTCGGGTCCAAAACTGAAAAATCTCAGAATTGGATTCTGCTTCGACAGAAAGATGCGCCCTAGGGAGGAGAGTTAGTCCAACCTTATTTTTCTGAAAAAATATGGAGAGAGATCCACAAAGTAGGAATCCCTAGTTTCCGCAGGTGCATAGTGTCTTCTTCTCAGGTTAGCTCTGATACCATGTTAGATTTTTAACATTAAGCTAGCATTGTATTAGGATCTTTAACTGGGAGAATAACAAGCATAACAATCAAACACAAGAGACAATGAACACATTTGTTTTCCTCAGGGAAACAATAAATGGAGAAAAATCCGCAACTTCCTCAAAGATAGAATCAACACCAAAAGTAAAATCCCAAAACAGTAAGATGATCTCTTGACAGTAGTAGCCTCTTTCTTCATAGCCCCAATAACTTCTTCTTCCTCATGTATGTGCTACAACTGAGTGTGAGTGAGTGTGTGATTAATAGAGAGACTCACTCTCTATTTATACTAATTCTCAACTTGAAAATAACCTACTAGGGATGACTTCTATAGGAGAGTCTAGTAACCCTAGTGCCCCGAAACTGCGAGGACTTTAACCCTTGATCAAAAGGAGGGTTACCCACCATGACTTGACATGATTTGTTTACACTATAGAACCTCCCAATAGGAACATTAGGGCATGCCATGAATCAAGTACATTACAGACACATCTCAGAATAAACATCGGGGTACAATACATAAGATATACAAATGAATACATTCTAAAGTTACAAATACATTAACACTTTCTTTCTTCCATCCTCTCTTTGAACCCTTAAGATGATTTTCAGTAATCACATCCATGTTGGAATGCAAATAAAACCTTCCACTAGTTCTCTCACTCAGAACCCTTCTAGCACTCACTTTGATCTCTTTACTTCTATCTCAACTAGTAGTAATAACAACACTCCTCTTTGTAGGGGTCCATCTACCACACTCTCTTACATATTTTACTCTATCTCAATATCATAAATTATTGTATTGAATGCAAAGCATAGACCAATATTCACTTACCATTTCTCCAACAACTTCCAGTGTTAATTTTGGCTGAAATTCCTTTTTGTCTACAAATTGTTGTTGCAACACTTCTCCTCCATTAATCCCAAAAAGAAACTAGGCTATTATACCACTTTGATCCATACCTTAGGAAAAATTACAAAAAAATAGCTAGTGGAAAATGCTAACCTATTTCTTCAACTTAGTAACCTGTGATTCACTAGTGTGATGCCCAAACCAACCAAATGTAAAATAAAAGGAAATTTGAAAGACTACATGAATATGCAAATCCATTAGTGAGGAACAAAGAGAATGCAAGGATACTCTTTTTTGGTTTTTCCACCTGTAACCATCCAAAACGTATTCAGTCTTTTCCTGTAAACATCGAGAAAGACTTGCATGAACTACACTCCATGGTTAAGTAGAGCACCAATATCTTTCTCTCGAGAGGAGACAATCATTAAAACAACGACATTCTATTTCCAAGAATTATTTCCCAAATTAAAGAAACATTATCATGATATTAGACATTTTCTTTGTGTCTCAGATTAGAAGACACAATTTCAATAATATTCAAACTCAATTAGTTAGCCAAGGATAAAGCTATGTAACATCATTTAATACTCTTAAACAAAAGAAATAAACTCCACGAAGTTCCGCGTAATTGAATTCATCGATCACATCATTCTCATTATTTTTTTAATACCAAGACAAAGTTCAAAGGTTTCAATAAGTTTCATTTCACTCCTAAAAATACTATATAACAAGAGCAAGGTATTTGGATATATGATTTTCACCATAAAACTTCTCTACATTCAAATTTGTAAAACTTGTTTCGACTATAAATCATTCCATTATACGCAATGTTAAACAAAAGATATAGAAACACCCATGTTTTCGAGAGATCAAACCCATATTGAAATTACAAAATTAACCAATGCATTTTCCTTAGTATTTAGAGTGATCTTGATTCTCGAAGAGGTCAAGTCTCCTTTACAACACATGTAGAAGTGATACCCAAAATTTAGAGGATGAAATACTAAAGCACTAACTCTTTTACCTCTTCAGCGTTGTACTCTTAATCAAAGCCAATGATTAGGTGCAATTAAACACAAACATGGTCGGTCCATTGCACCCAAGTACAAATCCTCATTATCTTGATAAATAAACATTTGAACATTTAACAATTATTCATCCCCATGCTATAATATATATAAAACAAACTTACATAGAGATTGGTATAAAATGGAATTGCACAATACACGAGAATTCACACATACAGTTCACGGATGCATAATGTTATTAGAACTCAGTACATAATTTTAAGAACATGAATCTTATATCTCTATGCTTCATGTTCACATCATTTATTGGCCTCCTCTTAGCCTTGAAATTCCTTGAATTATGTCCTTCTATCACAATCTCTACTTCCTACTCTATTATGCATGTAGGATTACAAGATATGCATGGAAGAAAAGAAACTTCCCACTCATCACCACAAGAAAACCGCTATAGTTATGTAAATGGTTTCTAAAATAGAAATTTAACCTTAGCCCTTAATAACTCATGACTTTAATCCACACCTAGTCACTACTTAAAATATTCTAAGTCTACATTTTCCAACTATGACAAACTTCAAATATGTTTACAAAAATTTATAATCGACCCTCTTTTTTCTAGTATCATGACCCTAAGGTTTGACAAAACCTTAGAATCTTAAATGAGAGAAGGATGCCCCTGGATCAAGGCCCATAGTTCCAAGAAATTTGTATCATCAAAAGAGTATAATTTTTGGGTTATGAAGGTAACCTCGTTCACAAGATCCTATGGGATTTGAAAACCTCCTTGTAGTCACTACAACTATATATCATTTTGTTGCTACTAATGTTATTTTATCATATGAGTAAAAAAACCAAATGTGTTCCTTCAAACAAAAATATAATTCACAAAATTGCTAAGAAACATTTTCTCTTAATAACATTGTGTTTCTCCTCCTACTCCTTTATCTAGATGAGTAAAGAAAAAAACAAATAGAAAATTAAGTGTGGAGGGATTTTACACATTTCTTTTCTTTATTTGTTTATCACATTTTGGATATATTCATGTAATCATAAAACAAAATTTTCAAATATTATATGTACGATAAATTTAATTTCAATATTTTCATTAATAAAAAAAAAAGTCAAGTATGGATTTAAGTCAACTATTGATTAATGTCAACAATGGACTGAATTCAACCTTTCTTAAAATCCAACTATGAATTAAAGTCAACATTTTATTGGATTAAACTACACATTGAATTCAACCTTGGATTGAAGTCAACCATGGGTTGAAGTCACCCTTGGATTGATGTCATATTAATTATAATATTATGACTTCAACTATAGATTGAAGTCAACCTTGGATTGAAGTCAACTATGTATTGAATTCAACATTCAATTGATGTCAACCATGGATTCAAGTAAACCTTTGATTGAAGTCAACATTGCTTAAAAGTGAGCTATGGAATGAACTCAGTATTGGATTCAATTCAGTCTTGGGAAAAAGTAAACCATGGATTGAAGTCAAATATGGGTTGAAGTCAACCATTGATTGAATTCAACCTTGGATTAAATTCAATCATGGATTCAAGTCACCCTTGCATTGAATTCAGCCTTACTTTAAAGGTAGCTATGAATTTAAGTAAACCTTGGATTGAAGTCAACCATCAATTTAAGTCTCCTCTTGATTCAAGTCAACCTAGGATCAAAGTCAACCTTGATTAAAATTAAACTATGGATTGAAGCTGACCTTGGATTGAAGTCGACCTTATATTAAAGTCAACAATGGATTGAAGTCAACTATGGATTTAAGTCAACCTTTGATTGAAGTCAACTTTATTAAAATCCAACTATGTATTGAAGTAAACTATGGATTGAATTCAACCTTAATTAAAATTCAAAAATTGACTGAAGTGAACCTTGGATTGAAGTCAACCTTTCTAAAAATGCAACTATGGAATGAAGAAACCTTCCTTAAAAGTGAATTATGGATTGAAGTCAAATTTAATGAAAATTCAACCATGGATTGAAGTGAACTATGAATTGAAGTCGACTATGGATTGAATTTTAACAGAGATTAAATTTTCCCTTTAAATTAAGTGAACCTTACAAATATTCTATGTATTGAAGTGAACCTAGCATACTGAATTCAACCTTGAATTGAATTCTACCTTACTTAAAAACCACTATGGGTTGAAGTCAACTTTTCTTAAAATTCAACTATGGATTGAAGGTGAATATGGATTTAAGTCAACCTTGCTTAAAAGGGAAACTATTTATTGAAGTCATCTATGAATTAAGGAAAACCTTGGATTGAAGTAAACCTTTCATTGAAGTCATCCACTGATTGAAGTCTACCTTGGATTGAAGTCTATGTTGAAGTTATCCTTGGATTGAAGGAAACCATGGTTTGTAAGAAATCTTAGAGCCCACCTTGGATTGAAGTCAACCTTGAATTAAGGTCAACCATGAACCATTATTATCTATGGATTGAATTCAACAATTGTTCAAATTCATCCTTTATATAAATCCAGTTACTGTTTGAAGTAAACATGAATTGAATTCAACCATTGTTCAAAGTCAATATTTCTCCATAATAAACTATGGATTGAAGTCAAAATTTCTTGAAATTCAACTATGGATTGAAGTGTCAAAATTCTAAATTCATGATGGAATAAATAATTTCATAAACTAGCGAAGGATCTAGGCACACAATTAACCTCAAAATAAATTGCATAGAATTAGCATAAGGAGAGAAGAAGAATAATAATGAACACACATTAGGAATGATCTATGAATGATGATTAATATTATTGCATAGGTGTTGAGGCCTAGAAAATCACAGGCAACAAATACAAGGGATTCTCCCCAGTCAATGTTCCCAACTAGCCCATGACTGTTTCGTATGGGGAATCCGTCCAGTTTACGGTCCGACTCCCGTAGGTCAAGTAACAAAAATTAAAAGGTTTTATTGGTTACAGCCCGGTCTACCGTATATATTTTTGTGTTTTCAACTTTAAGTATGATATGCAAGTGCCTATCTCAAATGCATATTGATAAAGAATACGAGGAGCGGTCACAATGTGATGTGCAGGTTCTTACCTCTCATCTTAGACTCTCTCGCATCTGAACCACACACAATAGGAAATAAAACCAACTATGTTGTCCCTAGGGAGTGAGATTATCATTTAATGAGTAATGTATTACTGTTCATGCATTAAGAAAAATCACAGGTAGCTGTTCTTTGATTCAAAACACATAAACATGAATAGATGGATGAACAACAAGATAGCTCATTGTCTGTTAAAACATTCATTACTCATAGTGGAAATTATCATAAAATAAACCAGAGAACATTCATAAAAGAACATAGGTTCAACAAGTTAGAATGATCTCACTGTTAATGAATAAAGGCTAAAAAAGAAATGGTTCCCCTTCAACAAAATCCATTGAACCACATTTGAACATTCCACCAAAGCTTTCTCCAATAGGCAAAACTGTAATAGTATATTGCAAAATGAAATAGTTCCTCTTACAATGTGTTCTCACCAGTCTCACTGGGAAAAAGTCCTGGTTCTCTCGAAAATTCCTATATTTATAAAAAAATAGCAAAACCTTTGGGTTGCCCCCACCTTGTGACCTTTGGGATCCCCAAACATTTTAGTCTTACAATTTTGTCTTTTATGAGTGCTCATGATTCATACAAACGTTATATTTCAAATTAAGATTAATATTTATAGGCACTTTGTAAAAAGGGACCGGCTTGGTAATTGACGAACTTCCCAAGCCTGATACATTGTTCTTAATGATTACACTCAGTAATTCATTGGTCCTTTTGAGATCCTGTTGATCTTGGACTTCCGCTATGTTCTTTTCCTTGAACAACATCTATGCTTCTTTATACTTTAGCTACTTCTTTCTTCAGCCAACTTACTTCTGAGTTGTCCTCCAGCTATGACTTCTTTGCAGCAGTAATCATCAACTGGATCTGATAAAATCTCCCATGTCTATCTATGATCAACACAAAAAACACATCATTTATCCAAACCACTTTTCAATGAACGTAATCATACTACCAATAAAAATGATCATCAACAGTAACAACCCAGGACTGTGCTTTCAACGTGGAAACCTCAAACATGATTAAAAAACCAAGAAATCCATCGCCTAGGGCGAGAAAAACCCCATCGGCGAGAAAACTAAACCTCCAGCAGATAAAAACTTCATCAGCAAATTGGAACACATAACGTCTATCGATTAGTTTACTAAAACAATGCAACGGTGGGTAACTGATGGTCTAGGTGCTCCGGAGCAAAACAAAACATCGGTGAAACAAAGAATTACAATGGGATTCGGTACATCGGAGGTTGAAACTATTATAGAATCGAACGGTTAGTCTGTTAAGGAACCGCAATGGTGAGAATCAAATAGACATGGCTTCCACCCACAATTATGAACTGCTTCGATTAATGAGGAAAAGAAATAAAACCGTGGGATCAACCAGGGTGGGGGATATGCATCAGAACATTCATCATTTAGCTTCTGGAATGGTGGCTCTGTAGAGAACAGGGGTTCCGATACACTGTACAAAAGACCTCTAACAGCAGAAAGAAAAACGCTGACAGTAAAATAAAATGGCAGAGAAAAACATGCATCAGTGAACAACAGACTTTACATTGGGTCATTCATTATAAACATTCCACATGGGCGGATGCGTAGGTGACTATGAACCTGACTCATAATTCAAAAACCTTCCAACAGCGACCAAAGGAAATCACCCGTAAGTCAAAACCAAGTTAAACATAGTAGCGTCAGCAGACAAAGATATTCATTCAGCAATCATCCTCAAAATATCAAACTCGTAGCAGAGTCAAGCAATTTCAATAAATCTAAGCAAGACAAAAATTAAAGGAGGGTCCAAAATTTTAAGAAATTTGGGAGAACGTTGCAGCTGCAACAAATGGTGACTACCTGGTGAACCCAGATCTTTGGATAATTTCTTCCTTAAGCAACATACTGTTTAGCAATAAAACCAACATGTTGAATTCTTCTAGATGTCTGGATTCCCACAATGCCAAATATATGTACTTTTAATCATTGATGATAGTCCTATTTAGGAAATGGAAACTAAGACTTCAAAGTCAAGATAGCTCTTTTGAGGAAAAGTAGATGAGTTTCATTTTACCTCGGTCTTCGAGTAGCTTCCAGCTTAGACACCATAGGATTGTAACACATGGAAAACATAAATATTCATTTGTTCCTCATTCCCATGCCATTTTGCACTTTTGTGTGCTTGTGAACTTTTTGTTCCTTTGAGTCCTCCTCATGCCTTTGTTTCTGAATTTTTGTATTCAAGCTCTTCTATCCATAGTTTCCTTTTGTGTGAGAGATGTATTTAATTTTTAGCTCACGGACGAAGAAGAACTTTTGGTAATTTTTTACTTATAAGATTCAGTACTTTGTTTGATACATATTGCTTTCTTAGTATTTTTGACTCTTATTAGCCTTTTGGCTTTCAATTCTTGGCATGGGATCATTTATATATAATATACTATTTACCCTGATTCCTTTCTGTGGGTCTTTTGCTGTCATACCTTAGGACATTTTAGATGTGGAATGGATGGGGCCTCGAAATAGTATTCCAGACTTCTTGATCCTGAGTTATCTTTCAGGGATTAAGCAAGACTTCAATGTGTTCATAGCCATTTAGGAAAACTACTTACTATAATAAATTCCACCAGATTCAAACAAAAGGATACAATCTTATACCTAAAGATTTCAATTAATCCAGAACTCTGAGGCTCCCTGCAACCAACAGTTTGCCTCTTTTATTGAAATCAAAAATAAATTTTAACTAAAAACAAGCAGCAATCAACCAAATCAAATTATTTATGTACAAAACATAACAAAAAATCAAGAAAAATAAGGCTTGAGAACTAAACCATTAACTGGCAAGTTCTCTTCCCACCCCTGTGAATCTTGCAATTTATAGGTTGAGGGGCCAAGTTTTGCCACAATCTGAAAAGGGCCTACCCATAACTATTGAAACTTCGTGTGCTTCCACTTTTCATCATGCGTGTGATCCCATTTAAGAACCAAGTCTCCCACTTCAAATTCCTTTGTTCTAGCTTTGTGCTTATCAAACCACCCTTTCACTACTTCCTGCTACTGCTTAAAATGTTCCTTGTCCTTGGATCTAGACTCTTCCGCCTTCAAAAGATCATAAATTCTCAGTTGCAGGATTTCGTTGTCTATGCCTCTAGATTCTTGGGCTATTATGGAGGATGGTAGCATAATGTTAGGAGGAAGTATAGCTTCTTTTCCATAAACAAGGTTATACGGTGACACACCTAAGGAATTCTTGGGTGTAACTCTATCAGCCCAAAGAACATTCGGTAATGCTAAATGCCAACTTCTCTAATTTTCTATGACAGTCTTTTTCAAGATCCTAATCAAATTCTTATTCGTAGATTCTGCAAAACCATTTTCTTATGGGTTGTAGTTGGCAGAATAATGCAACTTAATTCCTTTTTCATGAGTGAATGCAGTTAATCTAATAGAAGAAAAATAAGTAGCATTATCAAAAACCAGGGAAATTGGAACCCCAAACCTGGTCATAATATGATCCCGCAAGAAATTTATGAACGCATCTTCATTGACTTTACGTAGCGGAATGGCTTCAACCCATATAGTGAAGTATTCGGTTGCAGTTAGAATATATTTGTGCTGCAAGGAAGAATTTGGTTTTATTTCTCCAATGATATCAATTCCCCACTACTCAAATGGTTCCATTATCATAACTGGATTCAATGGTCCTGTTGCTTTGGCTTGTCTTCCCCCACACCTTTGGAAGATATTGCACTTTCTAACATGCGCATGAGCATCCTTGAATAGTGTGGGCCAATAGTACCCAGCTCTAAGAATATTATGTGCTGTCGTATCTCTGAAAAAATGGCCTCCAGCAGGCCCATCATGTAACTCAGTTATGACCCTTTTTGCGTCTTCCTTCTCTAAACACCTGAGAAGGACTCCATCATAATTTTTCCTGAATAAAATTCCATCAATGATCTGATACACACCTGATTTAAGTCACAACGCTCTTCGCTGCTTGGAATTCCAATGTTCTTACAACACACCCTCCTGAAAGTAATTAACAAGGTCTTGGTACCAGGAATCTAGAGCTGTGAAAAGGGGACATACATCCATCATTTGTAACTCTGCTTCATTTTCCCAATTGTTTTTATCATTACTATTTCCTTCATCCATTAGTTTGCACAGTCCTTGCCCTCTAACGATGGAGGCTGGCTTGAATTCAATGTCATACTCTTGCAAAGTTGTTACCCAGTTGCCTCTTCTTTCTCCTAATTCTTTTTGCATGAAAAGAGACCTCACAGCTGAGTGTGTAACTATTACCTTGGTCCGGTTCTTAAGTATGTACGGCCTGAATTGTTTTTCCGCTTTGAAGACTACATGAGATTTCTTGTCCACAACTGGGTAATTTAATTCACCCCCCTACAAACCAGTGCTCATAAATGATATGGGGAACTCATCTCCCCCTTCTTCCTTCCGAGTAAGCACAACTGCTAGTGAATCGTTAGATGCGAAAGTGTACAAAATAAAATATTTCATATAATCTAAACTTTTGAGAGAGGGTGCATGAGTAATAGATGTCTTTATTTTACTGAATGCATTCTTCTCTACATCAGTCCATTTGAATTGTACACTTTGTTTCACCATTTGCTGCAAAGGCTTAACAATTTGGGCAAAATTCGGCACAAACCTTCTCACGAAATTTGTTGTCCCCATAAATGATTGCATGCCCTTTTTGTTATGGGGTAAGGGGATCTGTTCGATTGCTTTGATCCTTTCTAGGTCTATGGAGATCCCTTTCTTAGATACCACATGACCTAGTAGCTTTCCTTTTGTAACAGGAAACACACACTTCTTAGGGTTTAGCGAGATACCATATTTTCGACAATGCTCAAAAATCTGTTTTAGATGAAATGCATGTTCTTTTCTTTTCTTTGAAAATATTGTGATGTCATCGAAGTATACCACAACACTATGGCCAATCAGACCGCAAAAATATATATCCATAGCCCTCGGGAAAGTAGCTCCAATGTTTCTGAGTCCAAAAGGCATCCTTTTGTAAGCAAAAGTCCCCCATCTTGTTCTGAATGTAGTTTTGAGTCTGTTTTCTTCAACTATTAACACTAGATTGTAACCAAAGAATCCATCTAATAAACAAAATAACTCAGAACCTAAAACCATTTGCAATATATGTTCCATTAGTGGAACTCGATAACTGTCTTTATCTAAAGTGAGATTTAAGTTTTTGAAATCCACATATAGTCTAATTTCTCCATTTTTCTTCCTTACTTGTACCAGATTTTAAACCCATTCTGAGTGTCTGAATTTGAAGATAATTTTAGCATCCAAAATTTTTTTTACTTCATTCTGAATTAGAGGCTCCAGTTTTGGGTGCATTTTCCTCAAAGGCTACTGATAAGGCTTGACCCCAGTCCTAATAGGGATGACATGTTGAATAATCTTGGTATCATATGTTTTCAAATATTCATACGTCACGGCAAACACATCTTTGTATTTTTTGAACAAACTGATGAATTTATTTCTTTCACTTGGGGAGCAACACTTTCCCAAATTCACATATTTAGGCTCAATTTTAGTTCCTAAATTAATCAGCTCGAATTGCAGAGATGAGCTATGAGTCTTAACATTTATTGGCCTTCTGAATTTGTCGTTTAGGTTAAACATTTGCTCTAAAGTCCTGACTCCTTTAGGAATAAAATTGTCGAATTTTAGCTCAGCTTGATGTTCTTCATCATCAATATTTCCCCTTTGAAGGTTTCATCATTTGTCAAACATTCTAGAATCTGCTGGTCGTCATCAAAAACTTGTAAATTTGTAATCATGTCTGGAACAGAGGGCCTGAAAAGTAATTCAATAGAGCTCCTGTTATTAGAGGGTAGAAGCCTCATAGCTGAGCTGGCTAACAAGTCAGCTACTGTATTCTTTAGTCTGGGAATCGATACAATATTAAATGCATAAAAACATTTAAGCAAATCCACACTTCATTTTGATAAGCTTTTAAATGAGGGGAAATGTAATGTATCTGATTTCGAATCTGTTGTACAATTATTTCAGAATTCCCATACACTTTCAGATTTTCTACTTTTAATTCAATCACTTTTCTTAGTCCCTGAACTAATGCTTCATATTCGACTGTGTTATTGGTACATTCAAACTCTAACCTACATGAAAGGAAATGTTTATTTTTCTTAGGATCAATCAGGACACAACCAGCTCCTAATCCTTCCAAAGTTTTAGATCCATCAAAGAAGAGTGTCCAAAAATCATCTACTACTACTGTACATGAATCAACATCTACATCTAAAGCTAAATCTACTATTTTATAATCAATTTCACCAGCCTATGAAAATCGAAGGAGATCAGGCTGGGTGTATGATGTACTACTGGCTTCTTCTGCTTGGTAATTTCCTAGTTCTAGCTCAACGAAGTAGTTCCCCAAAATAGAATTCACTGGTTCATTCTTACCTTCTAACTGAGTGACATTGTGTTTCATGTGGGGCTCTCTTATAACCTTAATTTGATTTGGACTTCCTTTATAAGGTAGCCACATATGTGACCAGTTTGATGCAAAATATCCATTCAACTTTGTTGACCAATCCCTACTCAAAACAAGTCCATACGCCTCATGTATGTCTGCTACTACAACATCAATGAATTGACATACCTTTTCATTTGAAGATAATCGAATTAAAAAATCCTCCATTTCCCCAATTACCTTCACATTTGTTTTGTCTAATTGAATGACCTGCTAGGTAGATGGTTTGGGCTATCCATTTATCTACTTGCAAATTGGAAGTCACTGATGCCCTTAAGTCTACTAGACAGTTGTGCACGTTATGGTTGAAAATTTCAAAAGTAAGGAGAAAAGGTGGAGTTTTTCATTTAGGCTTACCTCCCACACTTGCTTCACTGATTTCTTCTTCTTGGTGTTGATTATCGGTGGGAATATTTTCCTCAAGCATTTCAAGTGCTCTCAATAATTTCTCTTTCTGCAGTGGGACATTACACATCTCAAATAGTGAAATATTTGCCTTTACCTTCTTGATATCCTCCACATTGTCATACTCCATTTTATGTTGCATGAGATTCATTTTTATATTATTGATTTCGTTTTCAATGGGCTTAGTAGGCATGTTGGTCTACTTTGGATTTTGACTGGTAATAGTAAACTCGGGAATTTTATTAGCCATGGTGCTTTTCTGAAATTTCTTTATATTCTTCTGAAGTCTCTTAATTTTCGGGATTATTAACCTGTCTTCTTTTATCATCCCTTGGATTCTCATTGTCACATTGCTTCTAATATGTCCTCATGTCTTAAATCACTTTCCTTTTTAGTATCAAACATCGAGACACAATCCCATAAAACCATGGCATCATCCTCTCGCTTTTCTATTGATTCGTTATCATTTTATTCCTCATTAGCTTTTGTTAGTTTTGAGTCCAATAGCTGATTCATCACTAATGTCATTGAATTTATCCACTGTGGACAATTTTTTTCAGAATGGGGCTACTGGTGAAAAGTGCAAAAGTTATCCATACCTACTTTCGTTAAGTTCATTGATGCATGACTGTGTGGAGGCGGTTTGGATTGATTGTTATCCTCTCTTTTCTTGTAGTAAGGTTTGTAAGACTTCTGAGCCTCCTTCTCCTTTTCCAAATCTATTATTCTATTGGAAAGCTTCTGCATCATATTCACCATTCCTTCGAAGTCTTATGACTGTTCATCTTTAGGCTTAGTAAACGAAAAATATTTCTTCCCAAATTTTTTTTCTCCTGACTGCTCTGGGTAATCTTCTATGATTTCCTTTTCAGCTTCTACTCTCTCGGATTCCTCATAAGTCTCTATTAGCATAGGTTTGGCTTTCATTTTGGAAAACATGGCCAAATCAGGTCCCAGAGATGAAGTATAATATTGAATCAGAACTTTATCCGAGGGTTTGTTAGTTTCAGAAAAGTTTTTAATATAGGCTGCAAACCTTTGAGTAAAACTATGCACCTTCTATTTTCTTTCTTTCTTTAAAGCGTATAGCCCTTTCATGAGAGCTGTATGAGTTTTATGGGCTACAAATTTTCTTCTGAATATCCTTTCAAAATTATCCTATTCTGGGATTGAATTTGCAGGTAGACCAAAATACCATGAGGCGGCTGCTCCTTTAAGGGTATGTGGGAAAAGTCTGAAGACTACGTCTTTGTGTTCTCCAGCCTTTAGCCCTTCTATGGCCAAGTAGAAAATTTTCAAATGATCATCTACTAAGATCCTCTCACTTGGTTCAAACTTGGGCAGCATCTTCTCAAAATCCTAAGGTAAGTCATGCAAAGGAGGTGTTAGGTTTAAGGGTGATCTAGCTTTCCAAGCAGGTAGTGTATTTGGTGGGTTAGGTGGCTGATTTTCATTTACACCTACCATGAGTCTGGGTGGAGAGTGAGGTGGTGAAGGGACATGAGTATGTACAGGTGAAACTACTTGATTCAAAGGATGAACAACTTCCTGTAAAGCTATTTCTACAAGTTCTTCCCAATCTCCAACCAACACAGAGTATTCCAATACAAGATGGTATTTCCTATTGTATTCTCTTCTAGGTAAGTCAGGGATAATCGGTAATCCTCCAATCTTCTTCACATAAGCCCTAGTGTGTCTTCTCAGACCATTAACAACTTTGTTGTCCACAGAATACAAATGTTCTCTATTCTCTTCAGGAATCGGATTAGGAAATAAACTGCTTTCAAAACTATCACTGGTGGAGTAATTTCGAGGAAATGGGTTTCCTTGGCCAGCCATGTGCTGGTGCCCTCCTTTTAGTGCTAGAAAACTATTAAGTCCTAGAAAATCGCAGGAAACAATAGCAAGGGATTCTCCCCAGTCAACGTTCCCAACTAGCCCATGACTGTTTGGTATGGGGAATCTATCCGGTTTATGGTCCGGATACGGTAGGTCAAGTAACAAAAATTAAAAGGTTTTACCGGTTATGGCCCGGTCCATTGTATATGTTTTTGTGTTTTTAACTTCAAGTATGATATGCAAGTGCCTATCTAAAATGCAGATTGATAAAGAATATGAGGAGCAGTCACAATGAGATGCGCAGGTTCTTACCTCTCCTTTTAGACTCTCTCGCATCTGAACCATAGACAGCAAGAAATAAAACTAACTAAGCTGTCCCTAGGGAGTGAGATTATCATTTAATGAGTAATGTATTACTGTTCATGCATTAAGAAAAATCACAGGTAGCTGTTCTTTGATTCAAAACACATAAACATGAATAGATGGATGAACAATAAGATAGCTCCTTGTCTGGGAAAACATTCATTACTCATAGTGGAAATTATCATAAAATAAACCAAAGAACATTCATAAAAGAACATAGGTTCAAAAAGTTAGAACGATCTCACGGTTAATGAATAAAGGCTGAAAACGAAATAGTTCCCCTTCAACAAGATCCATTGAACAAGATTTGAACATTCCACCAAAGCTTTCTCCAACAGGCCAAACTGTAATAGTATATTGGAAAAAGAAATAGTTCCTCTTACAATGTGTTCTCACCAGTCTCATCGAGAAAAAGTCCTGGTTCTCTCGAACTTTCCTATATTTATACAAAAATAGCAAAACCTTTGGGTTGCCCCCACCCCGTGACCTTTGGGCTCCCCAAAGATTTTAGTCTTACAATTTTGTCTTTTGTGAGTGCTCATGATTCATACAAACGTTATATTTCAAATTAAGATTAATATTTACAGGTACTTTGTAAAAAGGGACCGACTTGGTAACTAACAAAATTCCCAAGCCTGAGACACTATTCTTAATGATTACGCTCAGTAATCCGTTTGTCCTTTTGAGATCCTGTTGATCTCAGAATTTTGCTATCTTCTTTTCCTTGAGCAACATCTCTGCTTCTTTATGCTTTAGCTGCTTCTTTCTTCAGCCAACTTACTTCTGTGTTGTCCTCCAGTTATGACTTCTTTACAGTAGTAATCATCAACTAGATCTGAGAAAATCTCCCATGTCTGTCTGTGATCAACAAAAAAAATTCATAATTTATCCAAACCACTTTTCAATGAATGTAAATCATACTACGAATAAAAATGAGGATCAACAGTAACAACCCGGGACTGTGCTTTCAACGTGGAAACCTCAAACTTGATCAAAACCAAGAAATCTGTCGCCTGGGGAAAGAAAAACCCCACCGGTGGGAAAACTAAACCTCTGACAGATAAAAACTTCATCGGCGAATCGGAACACATAACGTCTGTCGGTTAGTTTACTAAAATACCGCAACAATGGGTAACCCGTGGTCTAGGTGCTCTGAAGAAAAACAAAACATCGGTGAAACAAAGCATTACAATGGGATTCGATACATCAGAGGTCGGAACTATTATAGAATTAGATGGTTAGTCTATTAAGGAACCACAATGGTAGGAATCAAATAAACATGGCTTCCACCGACAATTATGAACTGCTCCGATTAACAAGGAAAAGTGATAAAACCATGGGATCGACCAGGGTAGGGGCTATGCATCGGAACATTCATCATTTAGCTTCCATAATAATGGATCTATAGAGAACAACGGCTCTGATACACTATACAAAAGACCTCTGACAACGAAAATAAAAACGATGACTGTAAAATAAAATGACAGAGAAAAACACGCATCGATGAACAAAAAACTGTACATCGGGTCATTCATTATAAAGCTTCCGCAAGGGCAGCTGCGTAGGTGACTACAGTACCGACTCATAATTCAAAAAGCTTCCAAAAATGACCAAATGAAATCACCCATAATTCAAAACCAATTTAAACATAGCAGCGTCAGCAGAAAAAGACATTCATTCAGCAATCATCCTCAAAAGATCAAACTTGCAGCAGATTCAAGCAATTTCAATAAATCTAAGCAAGACAAAAATTAAAGGAGGGTCCAAAGTTTTAAGAAATTTGGGAGAATGTTGCAGCTGCAACAATAGGTAATACATTCTTAATGGAATACAGTTTTTGGAGACAACCCATGCTATCTCATAAACCAAGCTTACTAAATATGATAGAGCCCAATAGGTGAATTTAGTAGTTTCCTAATTAGACCAAGAGCTCACGAATTAGATAAGGAATGAGTGAGTGATGATGTGTAAATGAAAGACTTGCTAATCCTAGAATATGGAGAGAAAATAATGGAGGATGGGTTGGAAACAAAAGATACCAGTTTTCTAGTTAATTAGCTTTACCTTATCCACAGAAAAGCAGGATAAAAGAAGAATAAGGAAGAATCTACAGGAAAGCATAGTTTCTAATTCTGGGAGTCATTAAAGTGGTTAAGATAAACTCAGAATCATAATTAAAGTATTCATGGGGTATATATGGAAAGTGTTGACTTTGTAGTGCAATTTGATGCAAACTATATAGGCTATTGGGTAGGAAATTAATCAAAATTGATTAATTATTTTAGCCTGAGTTGTGAGTGGGTTTATAATATTCCAACACCCCCCTTTAAGTATGTATTTATGATTATATCTTTAAAATAATCAGAAATATATATGCATATAGGGCCCAACAATAAGGCTATGGTCACCCTTTAACAATTGTTATGTCCAAAAAGCCGAGGAAAGAGGAAAAACCACATGGGGGAATTCCTCCCTCAAGGAAGGACATCAGAGGCAAACCAAAAATGTTGAACTGCTGTTGATGTTGCTCCAAAATAAATGTTGATATATGGAGGAATCGTTTTCTTGGAAAGAAGAGAAATTTTCTCACCTGGATAAAAAAAACATAAACAATTGCAGGATGAAAATTAGGACCATGTAGAACAATTGAAATCCAATGATGTGTAAGCAAGACCGAAAGTTCTTGAGAGCTGTAATCAACTCTAAGATGATAAGATGACATTAAATTTGAACCAGTAGATATGAAATCAACTCTATATAGATTAAATAACTGTCCAAGCGAATGTATAATGTCTCCATCTTCATTTATACACAGAGGATATGCACAAGTGGTCATGTAGGAACTGGGATAGGTCATAAGATCAAGGAGTGTGAATCGAAAGACTCCATGGGTTGATATAACATCTAAAGAATACAAGAGATCACATATAAGCACATAGTAGACTCATGGGACCATACTGGTAAAGTATCCTCAATGGTAGTAGTATGAGAGGAGGAAAGAGAGTAATGTTCAAAATATTGAAGGAGTCTTTGAGGATTGATTCCAATAACAAAGGAGGAGTTGCAGAAGTGCATGGGATCAAGTATTGTGAGTGGTATGAAACAAATTAGACTTGATATAACTAAGAAAGAATCTAGTAATACACTGAGTTGTGCACCATGAAGGAGAGAGGTATGCACAAAGTGTGAAGGATTTGGCATATGGATCTCAGAATTCATGATAGAAGATATAGAGAACATTGAATGTGTGAGAGAACACCAACAATGGAAATGGAAGCTCCAATAGTCACTTATTCTTCATTATTAGAATAATAATAATATAAATCAAGATCTTCAACTTCAATATATACATGAAAATATGGATCTTCAATATTTGCTTCACGCTAGGAGGATGAAGCATTCAAATCAAAGAGGGTAGAAACAACATGAGCTATATGAGAAACTTGTTCATCATGATCAACTTCATCAGAGAGTCTAGAGGTTGAGACATTTTGAGAGAGAGAAATCATTGAGGATATAGAGGGACTCTCCAAATTTCTAGAAGAATCCTCATTGTGCATTCCCAAAACTCTATCCAATGTTGTCAAGAGCTCCTTTGGGTTAGAAAAATGAATAAGGTAGTGCATTCTTGGAGAAATAACCATACACATAGCTCCAAATGCTTTATCATAGTCATTCAGCCAGTCACTTGGCTCTTCATAAGACTCTTCACCAGCTCCAATACATATCTCATAGATATTTTTTCTCTTTTAGAGATTAAATGATCTTCAATTTCCACTCTAAATAGCTTGTGAATGGATCAAGAATAGGAACTAATACTCTCGAATCCATTTGAAGTTGTACCTTCAAAATAAACCTGCAAATTTGAAAGGAGGATTAATTAATGAGCTCTCAAATATCTGATGTCATGTAGAGTTTTGATATCCTGATGTCTGATACCATGTATAAATTATAAATCCTTGATGGCATAAAGAATTTCATAAACTAACTAAGGATCTAGGCACGCAACTAACCTCATAGAGAATTGCAGAGAAATAACATAAGGAGAGAAGAAGAATAGTCATGAACACACATTAGGAATAATAAATGAATGGTGGTTTATATTATTACATAGGTAATACATCCTTATAATGGAAAATAGTGTTTCTAGGAGACAACTCATGCTAGCTCATAAAAAAGGCCTACTAAATATGAAAAACCCCCATAGGGGAATGAAGTAGTTTCCTAATTAGAAAAAGATCTCACGAATTAGGTAAGGCATGGGTGAGTGATGATGTGTCAAGGAAAGAATTGCTAATCTTGGAATATGGAGAGAATATAATGCAGGATGGGTTGGCAACAAAAGATTCAACTTTCCAAGTTAAATAGCTTTATGTTATCCACAGAAAAGATGGATAAAAGAATAATAAGGTAGAATCTCCCAGAAAACGCAATTACTAATTTTGGGAGTCAATAAAGTGGTCAATATCAATATAATCTTAATTAAATAACTCGTGGGGTATAGATGGCAAGTGTTGACTTTGTAGTGCAAGTTGATGGCAACTATGCAGGACAATGGGTAGGAAATTAATAAAAATTCATTAATTATTTTATCCTAAGTTGTGAGTGGGTTTATAATATTCCAACATAAATTCAATCATGTTTCAAAGTCACCCAAGTAATTTTAAAAATGTGGATGTGGCTTCTTAATATGGTTAAAAAAATGGTTGGTCATGTTCTCGTCATTAAGTCAACCATGGTCAGTGTGAACTATGTTTTGATGGTTATGTCAACCATAATTCCCTAAAGAAAATCATGGATAAACAATGGTCAACAATGTTTCAAAGTCTACCTTATTTTAATGTTAACTATGGATTAAAGTCAACCATGCCCAGATATGGTATAATGATTGAACTTGTATAATTACTATTTTTTAATTAATATTTATTTTCTATTTATTTGTATTAATTATTCTCTATGTTTTCATTTATAAATATTTTATTTTTACTTCCTTCCCTGCATGTATACTGTGAACTAACAAGACATTAATTATAATAACATGGCTTATATACGATGATCGACATATATCAACCCCTTTTAAATTTGTGGCCATGGTTAATATATGCTGATGGATGTATATAATCCATATTATTATAATCAATATGGCTTGCTAGTATATGTATGATAAAGTTTGATATCAATCACTTTTAAATTTGTTACCATGGTTCATACACATCGATAGACATATATAAACCATATTATTATAATCAATATGGCTTGCAAATATATGTACAATAAATTTAATTTCAATATTTTTGTTAATAACGAAAAATAAATGATTTTTATGTACTGGTCTTGTCGTCATAATTATTTTAGGGGAATAATTGACGTAGAATGAACCATAATACTAATTCTATCTGATTGTGTTGATGGGATTCCTATTGTCTTAATAACTGAAAGATAAATTGTTTTTTCTTTATGGATATTAGGTGCACACAAGGGTCAAATTTGAAGGGTTAGTCTTAATTTCAATCTGAAGGGTATACATTCATGTCACCTTTCTGTGATGAAGGGTTTTGAAAAAAATTACATTTCAATTGACATTAATAAATTAAGTATACATTTCTTCAAAACCTATGCTAAATAAAATTTAATATTTTCAATCCAATTTATGCCACTAAGGAGATAAAATCCATAATTATCAGATCAAGAAAAATAATTGTAGAAAATTAAATAGTACATTCTATCTCTAGAACAAACATAGACTTCAACATTTTTGCCAATCATATTTTATCTATCTCAATCTCCTATCCTAAAACCAACATAACCACAAGAAGACTATTTTTGTAATTTTAAGAAGGTGGAACTTGAGATTGTAGATTTGTCCCAAACACTTTCAAAATTTATCCAAACACTTTCAAAGTTTATCTCTCAAATCTCTATTTTTTAAACAAAAAAATTAAAAAATTATCTATCAAATATCCCTATTCATCTAATTAAACACCACAGAAACTTTTATAATTCATCCTTGAGTTTATATCGAGTTGATGGGGAATGGATTAAGTTTCATATTACAATATTAAGAACCATCTATGAAGCATAATTATTTGAGAAGCCTCTATGAAGAAAAAATATTTTTGCAAGTAATATCCTTGTTATTCAAGGTAACTTTATTAAGGTAGCCACAAATATACCCATAAGTATGTGGGGGGGGAGGGGGGGGGGTATATGTGTTTGGGGCCTTGTGGAGAACTCTATGATTTGGGGAATCTTGAATAGAAACCTAGTTTACACCTAATTGTGCTATGCCCTTCATTTTTTAGTGCATGGAATGACACTAACACCGGCCACTTCCTTCACACAATACATACATTCACTTCCTTGTCCAAATCAACAGAGAACTATATTCAATCGTTGATCGATAAGGGAGATCTACAAATATTGTAATGCATATTTCAAAGTGTTTACATAGGGGAAGAAGAATACACACATGCATTTTCTGAACATTAACACAATAATAAAGGTTATAAATGCTATACCGTATGCTATACCGTCTAGTCATCATTTTTATATCAATGATATCTACTCTTCAAATGAAAACACTACTATTCGGGGACCTCACATACAATATTTATTCTAGACTCTCATCCATTGCCTCCAAATATTAAAATGTTGAGATAGAGAGTAGATGCCAACACTATTGTTTACATATCAAGTTTGGAGATTAATTTACCTATTTTAAGAGTGTTCTTTTCTTCCATAGAATACAAAAAAAATGGAAGAGAGAATATCATTACCTCAAGATCCTAAATTTCATATTTCCCAGCATGACTGCATTGGAATTTCAAATCATTCCAATGCCATGATCTCCTTCATTCCAACTACTACCAATGGAAGATAAATGCTCACAGAAGAAAAAATATCATTGTTTCCATTGTTAGGGATAATGTTGATATAGGAAATAGAGCCACTTAGTATTGACCCTTTCCCATGAAGATGAATATGTGGGTAAATATCCATAAATATTTTTATTCCTCATATCTATGTATTTCCACTTACTCTTCACCAAAGGCCAACAGGAACTTACGCTAATTTATTGCACCATGGAAGCTTCACATAATCATATACCCCATGAAAAGTATGCAATGATCTTGTGTCGATCTCGTATCCAAGTATTATGAGGTGAGTGTTATAGAGAAATAAAAATTGCTTTGACCTTCCAAAACACTAGTACAATAGTAGATTTTTATGTAGTGATAACTCCACTCACTAGTCACAATATTGGTACAAAGAGAGGGGTAGATTTGTACACAACGATAACTTGAGTCACTAATCATGATCTCGGTACAAGAGTATATTTGTACCTCACAATAGCTCCATTCATGCCTTACAAGTGTGGAAATTAAAATAATATCTCATCTCGTATGGTTTTCTTGGTCAGCAATTAAAAGTTCCTAATTGGCCCTCATCATCTGTCCCTAGTAGAAATGAAACATGAATGGTGAGGTGGGTTTCTCAACCAACCTATAGAAATCCGGTAAGGAATTCTCAGGAAGGGATAATTTTTGGGGTGAAATTTATCCCATGGGCTATTTTTTCATGTTTTTCTCCAAAAAAAGATTCACCATTTTGCATTTTTTGAAGCCCCTTTTCGCCCAATTTTGATGGGGTAAAAATTTTTCACCCTAAAAATCGCCAAATTATTATATAAATGATATAAAATAATTGGAAATAAAAATATTTTTTGAAAAATATTGCCAAACATTTTATAGTTAGTGTTTTAAGAATTGGTAAGATTCGCCAACATTTTTACACTTTCAAATAAGAATGGTTCCTTAAAATCATCCCTGTTCTCAGGTAAGGTATAGTATAGGAAAAAGGTACGTTCCATGTATTTAATTTTTTGGGGTTATGCTCGACAAAAAGTAACCAACCTATTGCACAACATTTAATGCGAAAAAAACAATAAACGGTTGCAATTCAACAAACTGCAGCACTGTTTCCAACATATTAAAAGCTAGTAAACAAGCCAAATATTAATCGCCTTATGCTCCCACATGACCAAAAAAGGCCAACAGTACAACAATTTTAGATAATTATCACTCTACACTCAATATAGAGAATTTTATAAATGTTTATCTACACAATACCTTAACCTTTCTCTTCACCAACCATTTGATACCTTCTAAGAGCTATGAGAATATATGGGAGGAGGTGATGACTAAATTAATGTCTAAATATTCTCTATCACCTATTCATTAATGTGTACATAATGTGTATCACTATTTTGAGTGATAATAGTATAGTGTTGTAAAAAGATCCCTAATATAATGTCTTAACATAACAATGACTTGTTTACATTTTAGATGGAAAAAACAATACCACTACATGGGTAAAATTTTGAAGATGTTTACTTCCATAAGGAGAAGGATTCTTATTGAATCGAATGAGAAAATTATAAAGTTGTATTTCAGTATTCAAGGATATGATTCATATAAAGTATACTTTACCTCTTATACATATGGATACAAAACAAGGTTAGATGGTTGGATACAAACAAGGTCGTTGTTGACTTTGACTAGAAGGTCTAGAAGGTTTAACTAGTTTTTTTTAAATCTATTTATATTATTACTTTTTTTTAGACAAGAACGGGTAGATTTGTATTAATTGCTTTCTAGTTAACCAGAATCTGTAGCATACAAAATTAAAGAGGGATGATGACCTCTAACAGTTCTATTATCCTTCTTATGAGTTAAGAATATCTTGGGAGATAAATCCCACTTGCTTCTAGATATTTTTCGAGAACAAGCCAAAAATTGCTTACAAGAGTAAACTCTCACGAATTGTGAGAAAAGAAGAGTGCAGAAGAAAAACATTAATTAGAAGGGGAGGGAAAATGGCCCCTGATAAAAGGGCCTAACCACTTCTAATATCCCAAATAAATGTTTGAGGTCGCTTCCTTTTCCATGTGCTCTTTATTGGTATTCCACCCTCTGGTGAGAGGAGGAGAAGGGGCTGAGAAATATTTAGGATCAAAGCTTCCCTCTGACCCAGAGGAAGGGACTAAGGAGGCCAGTCCTGCTTGAGCTAAAGTCTCGTGATCTAATGTTCAACCATATCTTTTGGATCCTAAAGGAGCAAGGTTGGGAGAAGATTCTTTCATGGTTGGGGCAGTGAAAGTAGTCATCGAGGGGTTGGAAGGATCTGATGGGGACACGTGCAGCACCGTATCTTTTGCTACTACAGTCTCTTGAGCATCGAATTCCTACAGAACTTCAAAGATGTTATTCTTTTCCAGTGGAGGAGAGAATGTTGTAGGAGGAGGGGGAGGATCTTGAGGGGGATCCTTTTTCTGTTGAGGATCCTTTCGTTGGGGAAGATGGCACTGACTAGTAACCATCTGAAATTCTACTTCTTTAGATGCAAGGGGATTTGTTGATTTCTGAGATTCGAGAATATTGGGGTAGATTTTGGAAAAATGGCCATAAACATGGAAAAATTTACATTTGAATGGAATCTACTTGTAGTCCAGCTCTTGGATGTGGCTCCATTCTCCTACAGTAAGCTTTAAGGCCTCCAGAAGCCATTTTTTAAGGTTTTCCTCTACGCAAATGTGGGCACATGTACACTAACTCCCTTTTGGATCTGCGCTATCGATATAGCACCCTAGCTTATTACCAATGTCCTCCAGAGAGATTTTCCCCAGAGATGAAGTGGTAGATGAGGCAGTCTTACCCAGAATGGTGGGACTATGATCTCTACTTTGGGGTTAAAACCCAGAGTCTGAGGGGATAAAAAAAGCCCTCTCGAGCCCATGAAAAAGGGACCCAATCGAAAAACTAGGTCATGTTATTCCTTATTCAATAACATAAAAACAAAATAACCCCTACCAGTTGCAAAGAGAGAGACCTATCCTTGCAAAATAGGGTTCCATTGTTCAGCAATCCAAATCTCTACCGCCTTAGGGCTTGGCCACAACCCTGTAAACTTGCCAATCAAAGCTTTCTATGAAAGAATAAGTGCTTTATGGCATGGATCTGAAGGAGAGAGTTCTAGAGAGGGGATCTCAGCAATATTCTTCACAAATTTAGAGGGAGGAAGAGAGGCATCCTGAGGAGTGACTGCTTGAACAAGGGCCTTAAAGGATAGAAGCCGTGCTTAGATCTCCATATCCATAGAAACCCCTACGAGAGACAGCCACAACCAGCAAACGGATTTGGAAGCCACTAGGTAGCGACGAGAAAAGCGAGAAGAGAGGAGGGAGGCCTTCGATAGCCAGAGAGGCAAGAAGGGAAATGAACTTTGATAGCCTGAGAGTGAGCACTAGGTGACAGCTAGGGAAACCCTAGCCGCAGAGAGTGAAACAACGTCTCCATCTCGACCCTTTATATGTCTCAATTGTTACGGCATAAGTGAAATTCAATTTCGAATTATATTATTATTATTATCCATTGACTAAAGTAAGTTATTTATTATATATTCTTACCTTTTATACAATTTTCCTCCCAATTCTAGAGAGACATTAGATAATTTCTAAAATGAGCATTATTCCAAGAAAATAACATTTTCATGGCTCCTATCTAGGATTTCTATTTGTAGCAACCTAGAGGGTCAAATCCTTGTAGGTTTCTAGTTAAATTTATCTACTATATTAGATTTGAATGCTAATATTTCATTTCATTCTGCACTTAAATCATGATAATAAAATTTTGCAGTTGTTCTAACAATTTCAATTATACATACGTATCATAGAATTTAAATTATTTAGAAATGAACAGTGGAATTTAACAATTCAACTCTCTATTAACAAGGAAGTAATTGATGCAGGTAATAATTTTCAAGTTAACATCAATTCACTAACAAAGTGTAAATGAGAAAATTACGAAGAAGAAGGGAAACTCCATCGATGCTTGAACACATTGAACTCCCTTGGAGCTTAAACGTATTCAACTGTGTTGAATTTAAGTAGTTTTTAATTAACTGAATCCCCATCATCCACTTGCCTAGTGTCGAACCATAGTTTAAACTCCCATCAAACTATAGGCCTAGTCAATTCCTTATAACCAAGAATCCATTTGGCGTCTTGACCCTTTGTGCCCATGGCTCATCGAACAACAATTCCCAATTGGTATTCTTGAGATCTCTAAAAATAACACTAACAAAGATCTGTAACATAGTTATGATATTCCAAGATATTTTTCACTCCATGATGTCCTAAGATCTCCCATAAGGCCCTTTCTTACCCCCCCAGCAATCAATGCTCCTTTTATCTTTACCATTTTCTTTCTTGCACTCAAATATATCCTCCCCATCAAATCAATTATTACACATCCAAATATTGCTACACATTGCAAGAAAAAACCATAAGAATAATCAAAGAATAAAATATAAAAAAATCAATCAACCCACGCACACACACACCATAATAAATGTATTGGAGGATAATTAATAATAAACCAAACACACATAATATAGAGAAACAATCCACCAATCAACTTTCATGCATATCTCAATAAATATACTTGATAATAATTAATAATAACAAAATAAACATAATTTATACAAATAATCCATCAACCAGCTCAGATATATTAATAAATATATTTGAGAACAATCAATATAAACAAAGAAAATATAATATAGACCAATAGTTCACCAACCAACTCCCACATATTAATAAATATATTTGAGAGAGATTAAATCATAATGAAGGCTTACAATTATTATTTCATGTACAATAACACTAATTAGTCCATCAATCAAACTCAATCTAGAATATTGGAAATTAATTACTAATAAAACCCCATAATACAATTATTTGTGCATTTTAAAAATATATTTTATATCCTATCAATTTTATCCCTTAATATGGATATCACATCGAGCATATTATATTTATATAGTATCTAGGAGAGTTATTGAATCCAAATATATATACAACCTATGATTAGGAATTTACTAAATATTAATATATTATTTTTTTACATAATCAATTTCCATGCCACACTGATGTAGAACTACAACATACGAAGAAATCCTACTTAGACAACTACTTCTTCATACTAGCCATCATACTAGTGTACTCATCTAAGGTGTGTATACTCGGTCAGGGTATACATACCATACATGGTAACTAAGAGTTACCAATAAGTTGTTTTTAATGCATAATGTATTTGTGGGATGTTGAACTTTGGTTCCATACTAGGCAAGTGTATGATGGGGCCTTACAGACTCTCTAGCTTAAGAATCCATTTGGATTCTTGGCCCTTTGTTCCCATGGATCCTTGAACACCAATTCCTAGTTGGTATCCTTGGGATCTCTAAAAAAAATAGTAACATATCAATT